>OLKM01000924.1:0-135000 GCA_900291075.1 Melanogrammus aeglefinus
GAGAGAGATAGATAAAGAGAGACAGAGAGGAACAAGGAGACAGTGATAGAGGGAGAGACAGGAAAGTGAGAGAAAATGACACAGAGACAGAAAGAGAGACACAGAGAGAGAGCGAGAGAGAGAGCGAGAGAGAGAGAGCGAGAGAGAGAGAGAGAGCCAGAGAGAGAGAGAGAGCGAGAGAGAGAGAGAGAGAGAGAGAGAGAGAGAGAGAGAGAGAGAGAGACAGAGAGAGAGAGAGAGAGAGAGAGAGAGAGAGAGAGAGAGAGAGAGAGAGAGAGAGAGAGAGACAGAGAGACAGAGAGAGAGAGAGAGAGAGAGAGGGGGAAGAGACAGACAGACACTGAAACCAAGAGAGAGGGAGAAAGAGACATAAACAAAGAGAGACAGACAGAGTGGAACAAGGAGACAATGAGAGAGGGAGACAGAAAGAGAGAGAAATGGCAGAGAGGGACACAGAGACAGAGAGAGACAGAAAGAGAGAGAGGCAGAGAGAGACAGAGAGAAATGTATAGAGGGAGAGAGAAAGAGAGGGAAAGGGGAGGGTGAGAGTAGAGAGAGTGAGAGACAGTCACTTCCCATGCTAAACCTTGTGTGTCTTTCCCTCTCTCTTCCATTGACTCGTGCCCGTCTGCGACACACATGAATAAGAAGCGTGGCTAAACGTGCTGCATAATTTGTACTTTTAATGGCAGTGCCTTCCATTCCGGTGACATGACTTAATCAATAACCGGGGGCCTGTCACAGTCTCGGCCCAGACTCGGCTGGCGTTTTATTAATTTTGAACAGGCACACTAACTAGGCGCCTGCTAGCGAGAGGCATTTCACACGGGATAATAGGCACCCTGGATTGATAGGTTCATTCCTTACGCGCTCAAATCCTCATCCTTCTCTCTCTTTTTCCTCTCTACCTCCCTTTATCCGTCTTTCTATCCCTCCATCGTTCCCTCTTTCTGTCACAGAGTGATTTAGGGACGACTCGGGGACATTTGTGTGTGTGTGTGTGTGTGTGTGTGTGTGTGTGTGTGTGTGTGTGTGTGTGTGTGTGTGTGTGTGTGTGTGTGTGTGTGTGTGTGTGTGTGTGTGTGTGTGTGTGTGTGTGTTTGTGTGTGACAGCCGGGAGAAGGAGAGATGGATAAATAAGGACAGGAAAAAAAATTGATAAATAGAGAAGTGGAACGAAGGAGTGAGACCAGACACAGTCTTTGTCTGGAAAACAGTACCTGCTAACTACGTATGTGTGTGGGTGTGTATGTGTGTGAGTGTGTTGTGTCTGTGTCTGTGTGTGTGTGTGTGTGTGTAGATCAGAGGGTGCAAAGATTCACCAGTTAATGCTCGTAAAAACCAAACCAAATTGGTTCTTCAGCGAGCCATTTCATTGTGCTCCTCATAAAACAACAAAACAACATTTCTGAGAGAGACGATGGCATGTTTTGTCAAAACATGACCCCATTTAAAACTGCCACCAAACAATTTGAAATATTAAAAAAAAGAAAATAGCAGGACTTAGGACTTAACAACGTTTACTTGTTTACCGTCATTCAATCGGACTATTTGGAGTGCTGTCGTTCATGGCTGGAGTGCGGCTCTATGAATGATTTTATTCTTGATTCATTGACATCAAACTGAAGACTCTGACGTCAGACCTCTGTGTGGTTCCACAGGCCAAACAGACAACCGGTCCACAGGACTGGGCACATGGTCAACAGACCGGCCTCCCTCCATTTCCTGCCAACAATAAACATCCAAAAAGTGCTTCCCTGCTCTTATCTGCTCATGTGACCCTGAAGATCACCACATATGCGCAATGGGGAAAAAATGCCTCCTCCTTTGGGCTTGTTGTTCACACCGAGTTTATCTCTGACAACACCAATGCACAGGACAAATTCTCATGGGGGTGGAATGTTCTCGCATCATCATGTTTGGCCCGTTTCGATGCCCGGTCCGTTATGTTTTGTTCCTGTGTGTGTGTGTGTGTGTGTGTGTGTGTGTGTGTGTGTGTGTGTGTGTGTGTGTGTGTGTGTGTGTGTGTGTGTGTGTGTGTGTGTGTGTGTGTCTGTGCCTGTGTGTCTGTGTGTGCATGTGTCTGTGTGTGTGTGTGTGTGTGTGTGTGTGTGTGTGTGTGTGTGTGTGTGTGTGTGTGTGTCTGTGTGTCTGTGTGTGCATGTGTCTGTGTGTGGGTGTTTGTGTGTGTATGGCCAATAAGCACTGGACCAAACAGTTAGCTCGTGACACGGACAGGTCTGTGACTCATCAGGCGATAGGACAAGGAGGATGTGGGAGTGAAGGGGAGGAAGGGAGGGCGAGAGGGGGGGGGGGGGGATTGATGGCTGGAAAATAAAGGAGGTGGGTGGAGGATGGGGAGTAGTGGGTGGTAGGATGGATAGAGTGTGTTGAGGGAAGAAGGAGTGAAAAACAAGGGCCATGTGTTAAGCAGAGTGGCCATTGAATGAAGGAATGAGTCTCTCTGGATGGGTCAGTGTTTGTGAAACGTCCACATTCTCCTGGTTCCATCACGGCAAGACAATGGGGGATAAAGAGCTAATAATAGCACCGCACAATTATCATTCCTGAACAAGGTGCTCAATTCCTCGCTCGGTGGTAGTTAACTGTCACAACTGCCACTAGGATAACAAAGGTCTTTGATTCATACGGATATACAAAGGGTGAATCACTCAATTCATATTTTAAGATGTTGTTTTGTTAGGCAGGGCTTAATCTCAGAATAAATTGTGCCAAAAAAGTATGCATCTTGGTGCAATGTGTTGTGATAGTAAACCCATTACTCTCTAAAACATACCAAACATTCTCTACTTGTGAGCGATTCCCCTGATATTTGTTGTGGTATGTTCCGGGTGTGAATCCGCAACCGTTACACAAGGTGGAAGGACTCTGGTGTGCTGTGCTGTTCTGTTCTGTTCCTGTGGTGTGTCCCTCTCACTGTCTGATTGCTCCGTCTATATGCCCACTGTGAGGAAAACATATCTTGGACCCGACTGCTACAATTAATAGTGTTTTTAATTGGTGCTTTGGCTGAGACTGTTCAGTTCATTCTGGCAGAGAGATACAGACCGACCAAAGTGTTCACTCAGGATGGCCTTACAAGGGCCAGAGGCTCTCTCCTGTGAACCTCAGCCCTCATAATGAAATGAAAGTGAATTATCCCCATAGACAACAATAGAAATAAAGACAGGAACAAGAAAGTGTTGGGAGGTATTTCCAAACACGGGATCCAATACCGGGCTTGTGAATAGCAAGTCAATACCGCTCCATAGCAATTCAAGTTGAAAAGACTAGCAGAGATTTCTCGTCTATAAGATAATGCAAATCATTTTTTTCCATCTTAAGCCAGCTGCATTACCAGCCCTCCATAAAGGCTCTTCCCCACATCTCTGGGTTTACTGGCCGTCACAGGGTTTATGTGTGTGGGCCCGGTGATGTATGAAGACGCCCCCCCTCCCCCCCATGTCTACAGACCTCCTCTCTGGACACCATGTCTTTATTCGCCCTCACCTGGCCTCAACCCCTCTTCAGAAGACCCCTCACACTGACGCCCCCCCACCCCGCCTCACTCATGAAACCGTTGATGTCATCCTAACCACGTCTCTCGCTCTTAGTCTCTCTCCCTCTCTCCCTCTCTCCCTCCCCCATTCCCTCTCCCTCCCTCTCTCCAACCATCAATATTTCATAAACGCGCGGTGACAAATTTATTTGAATGCAGTCTCCGGCGTGGACGTGGAGATGGATGGGCCGACCGGGGTGGCGGTGTGCCGGTGAGCTGTGTGGTAGAAAGCAGCTTTACCGCATACATTAGTCACACGCTCCCAGGCTACTGGAGGTACCCAGAGGGGGGAGAGGGAGATGGAGAGAGAATGGGGTGAGGGGGGTCGTCTGGGAAAGATAGTATATTGGTGGGGGGGGGGAGAGACTGTGAATTGCAAGTATGTCTATCTGAATGCATTAGAGAGAGAGAGAGAGAGAGAGAGAGAGAGAGAGAGAGAGAGAGAGAGAGAGAGAGAGAGAGAGAGAGAGAGAGAGAGAGAGAGACAGTGGAAGACAGAAGAAGAGAGATGGGTGGGGCCTCTCGCGGAATCAGAGGAGTACATTTATCATAGTTATGGCTTTCTCGGGCATCCATTTTCCCAGGGTCTGTTGACAGGTAGTATCTGCATGTTGTACCCCCCCCCCCCCCCAATCCCTTTCCCTGCCCAGCTCCCCCCCTGCCCCACCCCCCCCCCCCACCCCCCCCCGCCACCCAACCTCATGTGATTGACGGCTCTGCGCTCCAAGCTTAACAGGACTGGTTACACACCTCAGTGCTGGACACAACCAGGCATTCACACACGTGTCTGTAGTTTTATGTAGTCGTTTTACACATACGTACACACGCACTATATATACTTTCATACTCATACACATGCACACAGCTGTGTGCCAGCAGACACACATGAAACCACATGCGCACACACACACACACACACACCCCACACACACACAGAACAAACCAATGTATCGACGTGATCAGATTCATTGGGCTTTTCCAGTTCATCCCTCCCACTCCTTTCAATTACCACAGAGTCAGAGATGCAATTTACCACAATTAAACTCCTACCCCCACTCATCTGACTTTTATGGGATGCTAAGTAAAATGCATTCCTTTCCCATTTCAGTTACGCTCTGTAACTTCATAACCAAAACTCTTCATTAAATCGGATTAGCCCGGGAAGTCTTCATCATCATCGCCACAAGCCTCATTCTATGGAACAACTTTAAAGTAACGGACAAGATGGCTGCAAAGCAACAACCGCGAACAGGAGGAAGACATTGACAGTGAGAGACAGACAACAACAGATGAACACAAAGTGGTGTGATATAAATGGAGGCAGACCAAGAGTGAGTGGTTTGAGAGATATAGAAGAGAGAGAGGAGAGTGAGGAGAGCGAGAATGCAATGGAAAACAATAATGTTTTCTTTACGGTTATTATACCGACTGCAGATTACATCAAACTAATGGTCAATTAAAGCTGATGCTGAACTACCTAAGACATACGGGACCCGGAAACCGCCAAGGGTACGAGTGGGAGGGAGAGGAAGAGGAAGACCTGTCCCGGAAAAGGTGTGGGATGAAGAGGGGGGGTGGGTTAAGGGAGGGAATGATCCGGGCAGCAGTGGGACACGTCTCTGTTGGGGCAAGCGAGAGAAGGCGGCTTATTGTTTCAATCATCACCATGACTACTGGGATAGGGAGTAGATATTAGACTGATAACACTAAGGCATGGAGAACGAGAATGAGAGAGAGAAAGAGAGACAGAGAGAGGGGGGGAGTGAGAGAGAGACAGATAGTAAGAGAGCGTGACAGATGCAGGAAGAGAGAGAGGGGAGAGAGACAGGGGAGAGAAAGAGAGAGACAGGGGAGAGACAGAGAGAGACAGAGACAGAGAGAGAATACCAGCCAGTGAATAGACTATCATTAACCTCACTCTATTCCTCGCTCACACTCACTCCATCTCTCGCAGTCTCTCTTGTACCGTGGAGTGCCAATCTGTATCCCATTGTTCCCCTCATCTCCCCTGGATCCACACTAATTGAAGACAATCTGAACACGCTCCTCTGCTACCAGCCTCTTATCACATCCACCCTCCACACAGACACATGCACGCGCACACACACACACACACACACACACACACACACACACACACACACACACACACACACACACACTTTCAATGAAATTAGCAGAAGTAAGAAAACACTTTACCAAATTACCAAATGATTTACTGAAACTAAATGTTGAGCTTTTGTTCCTATAAACCCAATATCACCCTAAAACACGCATGAATCATCCAAAATGAATTTTATTGCTAAACTACACACTGTTGTTTGTAGGCAAAAGAGCTTAATTTGCATTAACCAATCGAGGACCTGCTGTTTTTGGTTTAGTCTTAGGTTGGTTCACACACACACACGAAACCCATGCACGCACTCCCGCACGCACTCCCACACACACGCACTCCCACACACACACACACACACACACACACACACACACACACACACACACACACACACACACACACACACACACACACACACACACACACACACACACACACACACACACACCCCTTCTGGGGTTCATTTGGTTTATTTAATACAATCATCTGTATCTAGTTGGCTCCACTGAGTGAGTTAACACACCGTGATGAAGGCACAATAGAGGCATGGCGTGACCACAATAAGGGCAGATTATTAAAGTCTGAGAATGATGGCTGCTTGTACGCTGTTAGCCCACATATGGAAGTGAGGTTAGGTGGGACCACTGTGACAGTGATTGGTGCGACCGTGAGGCACAAATAGTCAGGTGATGACATGTGAATGATCGGTAATAAGCACATATAAATATATCGGCTGTCCACCTACAGTAAAGGCCGATTCACGAAATCCACAGACATTAGGCTACCGTTTACAAAACACAGGAGTCTCTAGGAGAACAATCCTTCACTGTTATATATACAGCGTAACCTAACAACCCTGAAATGTATTGCGTATAAACACAAAGATGTTTAACGATGTTGTGTTTTATATCATGCGATTAGGGTCGTTAGGGAGGAGACTTTAGAAAGCAGAAGCCCAGAGAAGTTGGGGATGGCGTCTGTGTCTTGGTGTAATTAGAGCACAAGAAAACGGCACACTGGGAAATTAACTAAACACACACACACACACACACACACATGCACACACACACATATTCTTAAGTAGCAGACTACTGGGTGCAGAGCGCCCTCTACTGACAGCCCAGAACAGGTCAATTACATGTGATCATGTGAAGGGCAAACTGCTGAGTTCCTGAAGGCTGCATTACTCCACCATACAATAACGCTAGACTGATTTGTGGGATGAGCATATATACAAGAGCAGTAGATGGAGGAGCATGTTAATAATAAGGAAGGAAACATTTTCTGGTCATAGATTTGTTGAGGAATTAACATATTGAACTGGTTCCAGTCCATGGATGTTTTGCAAAAGTAATTATTGAAGTTTTATCCTCAATAATAGCATGTTGAGAAGATACATATTAATAGGTTCACGCCACTTTGAATGTGTGTGTGTGCTTGCGTGTGTGCGTGCGTGCGTGCGTGCGTGCGTGCGTGCGTGCGTGCGTGCGTGCGTGCGTGCGTGCGTGCGTGCGTGCGTGCGTGGGCCTTCCTTCCTGGCCATATTGCCGCATCCCCTCACACCTCTGCGAGTGATGATGAGATAGTGGTGTGACCGCTTGAGTGCAAGAAACCCTAGAAAGAGACTGTGTGTGTGTGTGTGTGTGTGTGTGTGTGTGTGTGTGTGTGTGTGTGTGTGTGTGTGTGTGTGTGTGTGTGTGTGTGTGTGTGTGTGTGTGTGTCGTCGCTGTCGGGGGGGTGTATTAGCGGGGTGCGGAGGGGGAGATGACATTATGGTGAGAAACAGACCTGATCTGTCAAGCAGATACTGTCAATACCGACACATAGGCTTTTAGCATACGGCTGTGTGTGTGTGTGTGTGTGTGTGTGTGTGTGTGTGTGTGTGTGTGTGTGTGTGTGTGTGGTGTGTGTGTGTGTGTGTGGTGTGTGTGTGTGTGTGTGTGTGTGCGTGTGTGTGAGTGTCGACGTTGGGGGTTTGTGAATCAGTGTGTAATACACCAAGGCGTTATCCGGTGTGCTCTGCTCGTCGGAGAGAATCACACCTCTTGCTCTCCGCCAACCCCCAGCCAGGGACCAGACCCGCTGACAGCACGCCATTGTTATTTCTACATGTCTCCCAAAAGTGCCATTTGGATACGCACGCACACACACACACACACACACACACACACACACACACACACACACACACACACACACACACACACACACACACACACACACACACACACACACACACACACTCAATCACTCCATCCAACATGTGAGCATGGGCGATGACACACGCGCTGTCAACAGTCTCCCTCGTAGCAGACACCTCTCACTCTCAGGGTGTGAGAGGCAGACAGAAGCCCTCATGAAATCTGCACACGCGATCTCACTCCAGCGCTGCAGACTGAAAAAGAACAATTACTATTTGCTCCAAACACATCTTTGGGGTTCGAGCGAAGCGGTTTGGGCTTAGAGCGAACGGCGTCCCTGCGGAGGAACACTGTCCTTTGTTTCCGCTGGGAATTCAAATCTAACGTCAAGTTCTTCGGATCGGAGACGCAGGGTCGTGGGGTCGACCGGAGTCGAGCAGGGCGGGAGGTTTACTCTGAAGACCACCAGATCAGAGGGTGAAACACACAAACCCAAACACACACACACACACACACACACACACACACACACACACACACGCACGCACACACTCACACACACAAAAACGCACGCACACACTTTCATATGTTTCCACATTAATACACATTAATCATATACACACATTAACCAATGTACGGCACAAACACACACAGACCCACAGACACAAACACACATTAATACACGCACATATACACAATCCGCCGTGTATGTCAAAGTGGAAGGGAATCCAAGAGGATCCACAAATAGACGCAGCGTCTCCAGAGCCCTTGTAGGTTAGCAGGCGGTGTGTGTGTGTGTGTGTGTGTGTGTGTGTGTGTGTGTGTGTGTGTGTGTGTGTGTGTGTGTGTGTGTGTGTGTGTGTGTGTGTGTGTGTGTGTGTGGAGCCCCGCCACAGCAGCACGCCGCCCACTGTGCACAACAAGCTGAGCCTTCCTGCTCCGAGTGGCGCGGTGCAGTCGGGCCGCAGGTAGAGGAGGAGGCACTCCAGCCTCCTCCTCCGTACAGCTGCGTTTAGACAGGCTCCCTCCTGCTCCTCCTGTCTGCGGGCAGGCCGGTCCGCTGCTCACGTCCCCGTCTGTGCCGCCCAGCGCGCCTTTTCCAGCTCAGCAGCTGAGAAAGTGCCAATCCCACAGTTTAAAGGCCCCGCTGGCCCCGGGAGCATGATAGATAGTTTGGAAATGAGGATGTGTGTTTAAAACAGAGAAGGAGAAAAAAAAAGCGAGAGACGGAGAGAAATTGTGTGTGAGTGTGAGTGTGAGCGTGAGTGTGTGTGTGTGTGTGTGTGTGTGTGTGTGTGTGTGTGTGTGTGTGTGTGTGTGTGTGTGTGTGTGTGTGTGTGTGTGTGTGTGTGTGTGTGTGTGTGTGTGTGTGCGTGTTTTTTTACACCCCCCCCGCGCGCACTCCTTCTCACAAACAATTTCTCTCCGTCTCTCGCGCGCGCGTGTGTGTGTGTGTGTGTCTCAGTGCTTGCATGTGTGTCTAAGAAAAAGCCATTCAGAAGCAGCTGTCAGAAAGCACCGTGTCCAAGCTAAGCTTTCATGGCTTGACCACTGACGGACAGAAAATGGAGGGCAGAGTCAAAGCAAACAATCATGAAATTCAATTCAAATCAAATAACATGGAGCATAAGAGGGAGGTCACGCAGGAGAACAGAGGGCTTCCTAGAGTCAGACGAGGGGTTGGGGGGGGGAAGAGAGACCCAAAGCCGGTGAACGGTGCGGCCCAGAAGTTCCCCGCAGGTGACTTCTGTCTTCACGCTGTCGCCGTGTCATCCCGGTTGCAACAGAGCTAAACAAGACCGCCAGGGGCCTCACACTCCTGGGGCCCTCCAGCAAGCGTCAGTGTCGAAGATGACACACACACACACACACACACACACACACACACACACACACACACACACACACACACACACACACACACACACACACACACACACACACACACAGCAATTCAAGACATCCACAGGTGTTCTGGATGCTTCAGTAAAAGATGTCACGCGTTACACACAGGTAGCAATGAAAATCAATCATCGTTCTCCATAAACGCTGTGAAGAATCTCATTCACTACACACTAGCGCCGAGCTCTCTCTCTCCCCCCCCCCCTGTCCTCCTGTACCCTCGTCCCTCTCGGCTTGCTCTGTTGTTCTAGTTGTGTCGCAGAACAGCCGTCAAATGGGCTGTAATGCAGGCCCTGGTGACCAGGGATGCGAGTGCGCTCTCCGAGGGCCCTGCCTAACGCGCATTAAACAGATCCTAAGCACATCGGCATCCATCATTGCCAGCTCACTCATGCATCAATGCCCCAGCACGTGTGTTTGTGTGGGCGTGTGGTTGTGTGCACGTGTACGTGTGCTCCTGTCAATGGCCAAAGGGCTGATGGGGGACTGATGCAGGAAGATAAATATGGGTGGGATGGAGCAAACCATGGCACACTGAAAGGGTCACTCATTACCCGTCTGCCTGCTGACAGCTTGTGTGCGTCTCCCTCTCAAACACTCACACACATACACACACTGAGATGAGATGAGAGGATTTATCCATAAACTCATCTGTCGCGAGTCAACTGTCTTATTTTTATTAACGAGTCTCATCTCTTGTGTCTTCACCCAGCGGTCAGCCCACTAGATCGGGCTGATCAATTACTACGCAAGTGCCATTATCAATTACCAATTACAACGTTAGGTCGTCGCTCGGAGAGAAATTATAGATTGATGGTTAAGAATTGGGATTTGTTTGAGGGGCAGGGATGTATATCGTTGGGACATCGGGGGAGGGCAGCAAAGAAATGGGATGCTGCTGGAGACAGGGGAGGACGGGGGAGGACGTGGCAGGACGGGGGAGGACGGGGGAGGACGGGGGGGTCAAATACTGCAATTACTACCCAATTGATTTCCATTGGTGTGACAGAGAGGAGTGGGCAGGGGGTGTGCGGTTACTCTGTCAATGTCCACTCTCTGGCAGGGAACCCCTGGCCACAGACAAGAGGCTGGCGGAGAGAGACAGACAGAGAGGAGAGAGAGACAGACAGAGGGGAGAGAGAGACAGACAGAGGGGAGAAAGAGACAGACAGAGGGGAGAGAGGGACAGACAGAAGGGAGAGAGAGACAGACAGAGGGGAGAGAGACCGACAGAGGGGAGAGAGACAGACAGAGCGGAGAGAGACAGACAGAGGGGAGAGAGAGACAGACAGAGGGGAGAGAGACTGACAGAGGGGAGAGAGAGACAGACAGAGCGGAGAGAGACAGAGGGGAGAGAGAGACAGACAGAGGGGAGAGAGACCGACAGAGGGGAGAGAGAGACCGACAGAGGGGAGAGAGAGACAGACAGAGCGGAGAGAGACAGACAGAGGGGAGAGAGAGACAGAGGGGAGAGAGAGACAGACAGAGGGGAGAGAGACAGACAGAGGGGAGAGAGACAGACAGAGGGGAGAGAGACAGACAGAGGTGAGAGAGAGACAGACAGAGCGGAGAGAGACAGACAGAGGGGAGAGAGAGACAGGGAGAGGGGAGAGAGAGAGAGCGAGAGCCAGATCAACAGCCAGAGGGAGATCCAGAGAGCGAGGATCCTGTTATTCAGTGTACCGGTTCATTCATTGTTGAGACGTTTCATTCATTTATTTTCACTGTTAATGTGTTGATTCCTATGGATTTGTTAACATGCACGACATAAGTATAATTGAGATGTAAATGAGTTTGACAGGCGGGCCTAATTAAAGACACTTTGCCTTCACATTAATCCCCCGTTCCTGAGGGGATTGATGTTCTCCAGTAGGATGTATACAATGCCCTGCTATAAATGCCACCATGGTTTGGCATGCTAGTTTTATCTTCAGTTCATTTAACTACATCTCTGATGACGTTGAGTTGCTCGTTGAAAATGGTTCATTCTTAGCTATTCCTGTTTATAAAACTCACTGTTCCTTTGCGCATTTTGGGATTCAAACGTGAATCGTCTAAATGTTATTGACGGATAGCGTTAGGCTTTGAACCAGAGGCAGCCCAGCGCTCCTGATGGCAGTAATTATCTTCCCAATATTGGTAATATAGAAGGCATGTTATTTCTGGTGTGGCAGCATATTTTTCTGTCAGTTTATTATTGAGAACACTGACACTCATAATCTGTCAATCTCAAAAGGTCTCGCTGGGTTAATGGTGGCGCTGATGGTTTCATTTGAGGTTCTTCAGGAGCAATCCATTTCAACAGCTCATTTAATGTGAATATTTCCCCTCAAAAGGGGAGCACGAGTTGTCGGCTTGAGATCTTTCCCCCGACATGCTATAGCAAAAGCTAGTTCAATGCAGAGAGCCGAACATGCTGGAACTCTGAAACACACACACACATGCACACTGAAGCACACACACACACACACACACACATAGAAACACACACACCCACACACACACACACACACACACACACACACACACACACACCAACAGACACGTACAAACTGAACCACACACACACGCACAAAAACTGAAGCACACACACACTTACACACACACACACACACACACACACACACACACACACACACACACACACACACACACACACACACACACACTGTTTTACAAGTGTATTAGACCATAGGGATGCAGGTCCCTGTTCAAGATAATATACGTTTTCTTAACAGTCCGCACATCGCGGCCCTCTCCTTGCTGCCCCTACATTCTCCTCGTATATCCTCTTCCTTCACTCTCCAGTTCGGGTAAATGGCGGATCATGACTGTTCTCCCTCCTCCTCCTCCTCCTCCTCCTCCTCCTCCTCTTCTTTCCATTCTTAAGGGCCAGACTGTGGTCAGTCTATGGAATCAGTGGAAAACAGTTTTGGAAACCCAAAACCTCAGTGAAATGATTTGATTACAACCTCCCATTACTCGCTGGTTTGGGGGCATTAGAGGCTTGCTGAGAAGTAATGATTTCCATTTTGTGTTTTTGCGTGTAATACAATATTGTAGCCATGTTGTCACCGGGGTCAGTCGTCTTTCACCGTGCTTATACCGTCGATTTCACTTCCCTTCAATCGGCATATAAACTTTTTAAAATTAACTTAACGGACACAGCTAGACAGATATTAATAAGTGCAGGATAAAATCATCAAACCGGTTCAACCGAACACCCCAGCTATAATGATTTGAGGGAAGCATGTATACGTTATTAGGATGACAGCATTTGACTAATTAGTCCGACGTCACACAGACGTGACCCTGTAGAACAACAGGAGCGAGATGGGGACTAATTAAGACAACTTTGTCTCTTAACAGCAAAATAAAAAAAAAATGAAAGCACTGCACATTTTTGCTCCAAAACTCTTTCTCCTCCCCTCCTTCTCCCTCACTCGCTCTCCCTTTGTCTCATCACGACCCAATTTAAAGTGTTCATGCATAAAAGACTTTCTCCTAGGGACCTTTCGTGTCAATAAAGTTTACGGATAACACAAAGCCAGGGCTGAGGTGAGTGACTCGCGGCCCGTTTGGCAGGACTCCGGCTCACACGAGAGAGGTTAAGCACCTTAAGGAGGACTTTGTGCCGCTAAATGGGTGAAAGACTGCTTAAAAAAAAGGTCAATCTGGTACCAACACATAACGTTTGTACAAGTGTGGATGAATCCAGGAGTCTCTTGTGTTTATGTGTACATTCATATTTATATAAATGCGCACTCTGTCATGTGTGTGTCTGTTGTGGTTGTTACGTGCACACAACATGCCATCACGGTGTCTGTGTGAGAGAATGTATGTGCCTGTGAGGGTTTGTGTACGTGTGGCTTCACATGTTTATGTTTATGGCTGTGCGTGCATGCACATGCATGCGTGCGGGTGTGTGCACGTGCCGGTGTGTGTGTGTATGTGTGTGTGTGCGTGCACGGGAGGCTGTTTGGCAGGTAGAAGGCTGTGAGTGCAGCCTGTCACAGGCGAGCCCTGATTACTCTGCACCATTCATCAAAGTGTCACCGCCCTGACAGCCGCTAATAAATATACTGCCACAGCCCCCCACTCGCACCTGGCAGTGCACTGCACTCGCTTTCTCACTCTCCCTCTCCCACACACACATGAACACCCTACACACACCCGCGCTGTAACGCCTTCCAGACGCAGGCACCCCCGTCGACCCGACGCAGCTCCAAACACCGTGTGAGCAGCAACGCAAGCTAGAGCTCATTTGCTAATTGCTGCATTTCCCATCAATTCTGTTTCTGTCTTGTTCAGTGTCACTCGGCGCAATAGGGTAGGGAGAGGGAGAGGGAGAGGGAGCAAAGCAAGAGCAAGAGAGAGAGGAAGAATAAAAGCAATGGTGAACCACGGTTAGATTGCATCCTGCTGTGAATTTCTAACTGTGACATTAGGATATGCTTAGGCTGTCGGCACACAAGCATGAATTCAAAGCACAAACACACACCGACAAATGACCTTCTACCTGTGCAACGTAATGAAGTGACCTTTGCTGGACTTTCCTGTTGGATCATCCTTACTTTCCTCCACAAGTTACTGCATGATAATAACATACAATGCTTTCAGTCTCGCTAATGAAAAACATAACCACTGAGAGTCCTAAGGGCATTACCATGCTAACATCTGAAACAGTTTTACAGTGTACATCGCAATGTTTTAGGGAGCCGCAAAGAAGCAGCAAATATTCACTTTCCAAAACTGGCTACCTCAAAAATGTGCATTTACATGTAATTGTCGGTTTGCCTTTCCCTGATTTTATTTTGTTTGCCGTGAATGGGGAAACTAAACTCATGGGTCCGTCCTTCTTACGTTTGTCTGTTATTAGGACAGCGTGAAACTACTGCAATCTCCCTCGAGCCGTGCTCGGGAGGACAGACTCTGGGGGCCTCTGACTCTGGCAGATGCTCCATGGCGCCCCCTGTAGGGAGACAGATGAAGCGTGAGACACCACAGGGCTGTGTGAGCATCCATGTGCGAGTACAGTATGCTTGTGTGCTATGTGTGTGCCATGTGAGTACAGGGATCCGGTGGACCCGGAAATATGGGAACATGGGTATATCCTGTGCTGGAAGGTGTCTCTTCCTCGCTGTGCGCGTGTGTTTGTGTGTGTGTGTGTGTGTTGTTGTGTATGTGTGTGTGCTGGCTCGTTTGTGTGTGTGAGTGTGTGTATGTGTGTGTGTGTGCATGGGTGTGTGCGGTGCCGTGTTCGTGTGTGTGTATTTGTGTGTGAGTGTGTATATGTGGGTGCGTGATTGTGTTCGTGTGTGTGTATTTGTGTGTGAGTGTGTATATGTGGGTGCGTGATTGTGTTTGTGTGTGTGTATATGTGTGCGAGTGTATTTGTTGTTGGGTATTTCTGTATGTGTGCACATGTGTGCGTGTGTGTGTGTGTGTGTGTGTGCGTGCGTGCATGCGCGCGTGCGTGCTGTGTGTGTGTGTATGTGTGCATGTGTGTCTGTGTGTGTGTATGTGTGTGTGTATATGGGAGTCAGTGGGCATGCTGTGTGTGCAGATGGCATTACTGCAGTGCTGGGCCACCCGGGCTAAAAGGGGGATAGGGGGGCGGGGGGGCAGAGACGAGGACAGTGAGGAGAATGACTGAGGAACACGGGGTCAGAGATGGGACACCAACGGCAACTATAATAAGGTTGAAGCAAGGCTAAAGATAGGATGAAAACAAAAGGTTTGCAATGGTGACCCCCTCTGCAAACAAGGGAATAAAGGACAGGCAGAGGGAGGGGAGGGGAGGAGGGGAGGAGGGGAGGAGGGGAGTAAAACGGCCTGAGAGCTGACATCCCTGCCAAGTAAAACTACGTGTCCACCACCCACGACCGGCCAACACCTCGTCTTCCTCCCACACAGAACAACCCGGTCTCAACAGAGAGACACGGCGTGTTGTAAACGCACTATTCCTCCGATTAGCTAATTTTGTCCCACTAAGTGTGGAAACTAATCTTCTATTCTGGTCAATTCACAGCACCGGATGTGTGAGCATGTGTGTCTGTAACTGGGCTTGTGTGTGTGTCTGTGTGTGTGTGTGTGTGTGTGTGTGTGTGTGTGTGTGTGTGTGTGTGTGTGTGTGTGTGTGTGTGTGTGTGTGTGTGTGTGTGTGTGTGTGTGTGTGTGTGTGTGTGTGTGTGTGTGTGTGTGTGTGTGTGTGTGTGTTGGCGTGCGTGCTGCATGCCTGCTGGGCAGCGGGACTGGGCCAGGTGTGCAGTGGGAGCACTGGGAGGACTGGGAACCGTGGGCCTGTTAATTAGAGAGGGGTGATTAATGGGATAGGAGAGAGGGAATGCTGGGTTGTGGAAGGGGAGATGAGGCAAGGTGGGTGGGGTGTGTTTGTATGTTGGGGGGGGGGGGGGGGATAGGAGGTAGTAAAAATTAAAGGGGAGGGGGGCAGGGAGTCTGAGGAGAGGCAAAATATTAAAAATAAACAACAGAGGGAAGTTCGGATGTAAACAACTGCCGCGAGCGAGATGTCTACAACATCCTAGCGGCGGCGCAACGCGTCCCTCCCACATCTGTATGTGCGGCGCGTGTCTGAGCGCACGCGAGCGCGCGTGTCATTTAGTCATGTCAGGCGGCGGGATGCTGTGTGTTATTGAGATGTAAGAAGTGGCGTTGTGACAAACACTCCTCCGGGGACGTGGCGTGTAAACACCAATCATTTGGCAGATGCGCCGGGAGCAAATTGGCAGGATATTCCCCCGTAGCCGAGCCACACACGCCATTATCAGGATTGAGACTAATTGTGTGTCGTCTCCCATATGAGAAGCAATTAATTCACACCGAATCAAACTGCAAGTGAATGGAGCGGGGGAGATGAGAGCGAGATTAGCAGATGAAGAAAAGGGAGGAGAAATAGAGGAATTGTGTGTAAGAAAAGAAGGGGGATAATAAAAAAAAAGACCTGGGGTGGCGATGGTGGGATCCGAAGGCTTAATGAGCAGTTAAAGAAGTTTGAATAGCTTCCACATACATAGACATATTCAGCAGGGGACAAAATAAAGATGAGGCGCGCGTCAAGATTCGGCGTTACGATGGGATTTTACGTTTTAATAAAGGCCGGGGGAAAAAAAAGGGAGCACGCGTGAGCGCGAGCGGAGGATGAGGTGGGCAGTGTGGCGCCCCGACGGAAGTTAATTGAGTTTGAGTGGGGGGCCGCTCAGAACGCTGTGCAAACGCTCAGGAATTTATTTCCTCTAAGAGGTGACACTCGGGCTAGTTTCACACTACCTGTATTTCCAGAGAGGTGACAGCCCACGAGCAATCGTTAATGTGCCCTCCACCCTCACCCCCCCCGGCCCCCCTCTCATCACCCCACGGCGCGCTCCCCTACATTGTGGTCCGGGTAGCGGGAGTAGGGGAGGAGGGGGGGGGGGGGGGGGAGGGGGGCCCCGGCACCACCAGACAGATTGCCACCCATTATTGCCTGCATGGTGGCTCTGTGGCCGATGCAATTAAGGGAGCGCGGCGAGGAGGTACTTTTTCACCGTGATGGACAGAAGGAGGGAGAGAGGAGGGGAGCCAGTCCCAGTTTAATCTCCAGAAGATGGGAGGGAAAGAGAGAGGGGGGGGGGGGGGGGGGGTGCACGGGAACAGGGGCTCTGTCGTTTTCAGGGATACAGCACTTAAATTAATAGTCTGGCCTGATGGCCTTTTGGATAAGATAAGGAGCATTGTCATAAGAAAGGCCATATATAAGACTAGGCACACCTGACAAACCTGGGAGGCTTGTCAGGTGTGTCTCTCCACATATATTAATATATATCTTGCTTTTTTTTTCCCTCTCTCTTTCCAATCCACATTCATATGGATTCTAAAGATACATTTAGTCCTCGCCATTAACAAGAGGAAATACATTTTTCCCCAGTTCTAAGTAACAGACAGACGGGCCCGAAAATGGAAACTGAGAGGATGGAGAGAGCAGGGAGGTGGAGAAGACATCTCGGAGCCAGACACAGGAAGAATGGAGAATGAGAGAGCGGGAGAGAGAGAGAGAGATGTTGCTGAAAGGTCTCCTAATTCATCACTTTGTCAACAGCAGAGCCAGGTGCTGTAGGTGATTGTAAATGGTGATCACAACTCTGGCCCCTCGGAGAAGGCCCATAGAGGAAGATGAAGTGAGAGTTCAGGGGCATTCCAAAACACTGCAATGTTTATCTAGTAGTTACAGTAAAGCTCTCATTTCCACGCACTACACGGCTCAATAGTACTTATCTCAGGGTTTTTTTCACAGAATAACAACTCCTCTATTGACCCCCCCTGGGGGCTTTTGTACAATAAAAAGTGGAAAATAACTGTCTGGACATATTTCTAATACAATAAGAGCTTTTTCGACAGCATCCATATCCATATTGAAAAGACGAGAAATTGGGAAACTGCACAGCACATGTTTTAATGTCGATGCTCTCATAAAAAACCTGTGCAGCCAATGGGGGAAGACGGAGGAGATAAGCAGGTTTATAGTGGTCAGCAAAGTCCAATCGGATCATTAGATTGGTTTGTGATTGATTATCGGGCTTCCTATCGCCAGGTGCTCTACTAAGGATCCTAATGACTAAATATGCTTGAAATCAGCTCTGCTTTGTTAAGGCATTAATATCCTTCATGGACCACAGGTATCACCATCTTTCCTCTCAGTGCTGTCCTGGCAACTTCGCTGTCGGAGAAAGCTGTTCACCAGCTTGTTATGTCTGTCTCGAGCACACCCCCAAACCCCCGTATGGAGACATGCACTTGTGTATAAGCGAGATTGTGTGCATATTTTCAAGCCTGCCTATGAGTTTACACGTACAAAAACGTGTTTCTGTATGCGTGCGTGCGTTTGTCGTTGTTGTAAGCCTGCCTTTGAGCTTGAACTTACGTGTGTGTGCATTTGTGTGTGTCTGTGTGTGTGTGTGTGTTTCTGCGTGCACACATTCTTGTGTGTGTGCGTGTGTGTGTGTGTGTGTTTCTGCGTGCACACCTTGTGTGTGCGTGTGTGTGTGTGTGTGTGTGTGTGTTTCTGCGTGCACACATTCTTGTGTGTGCGCGTGTGTGTGTGTGTGTGTGTGTGTGTGTGTGTGTTTCTGCGTGCACACATTCTTGTGTGTGCGTGTGTGTGTGTGTGTGTATTTGTGTGTGTGTGTGTGTGTGTCTGCGTGCACACGTTCTTGTGTGTGCGGCGCGCGTGCGTGCGTGATGTGTGTGTGTGTGTGCGCTCAAGATGTGCTCTGAGAGGATCTGTCAACACGGCCTCCATCGCAGTCTCCTGTTGAGGGATTGTGTTCTGGTGTCCCGCGGAGCAGCCATGTTAGCGTCTGCTCTCACAGTGGGCAAACAGCAGCAGGGGCCCATAAGCAGCGCTAATGGGCAGATAAAGGAGAGGGCTAATAGCCGGCTCACGAGGGGAACGCCGGGGTGAGCGGGGTCGGTACGAGGATCTAACTGGGAACAAGACATGCCTAAGTAGTATTCATTTGTGTTCCTCCTGGACCTACCGTACATATGTATAAAGCACATCTGCGTACACACACATTTGTGTGAACAATGTTTGTGTGGAGTTGTGGTCTGGGTTTCAATTTGTGTGGATGTGTTTGGATATGTGTGAGTTTAGTTATGGCTGTGAGAGAGAGTGAGTGTGTGTGTGTGTGTGTGTGGTATGTGTAGTTGAGCTTGTGTGCGAGTTTGTTTTGTGTGTGTGTGTGTCTTCAGTCATGTGTGTGTGTGTGTCAGTCTTTAGAAATGTGTGCGTGTGTTTGTGATTGTATGTGTGTGTGTTTGTGATTGTATGTGTGTGTTATTGATTGTATAGGTGTGTGTGTGTGTGTGTGTGTGTGTGTGTGTGTGTGTGTGTGTGTGTGTGTGTGTGTGTGTGTGTGTGTGTGTGTGTTTTAAGGACTGCTTAGGTGTGGCGGGCCCACAGGCCAACCTCAGAGAAGGCTCCACTAATTGCGACCACTGGGTTTCACCTGAGGGGCTTCTTCTCTGGCTAATATCATTACCTAATCTGCTGTGTGTTGTCCCCCTTGCCCTCTGCCTCAGAGCCATGTTCTCCAGCAGTTAAAACCAGTGGTGGCGTGCGTTGCATTCACCCTCACACACCCACCCCCCCCCTCCCTCCCTCCCTCTTCCCCTCCCTCCCTCCCTCCCTCCCTCCCACCCGCCCACGCGCCCACACGCACCCCACCCCTGCCTCCCCAAGCCCAGCGCAGACTGCTGAGTCTGGGCTTGTGCTGCTGCTGGAAAGGGCCGTGCATCTGGGCTAAACTGACAAGAAAGATTAATACCTCATCCACACAGACAGACGCACACACATATTATATATAAATATATATAAATAAATATAATTAGACACACACAAAAGCATACCTCCAACTATCCTCTTTAACGCAGGTACAGGCACTGCCATCTCTGAAAACTCAAGCTACGGGGAAAGTGTGTGTGTGTGTGTGTGTGTGTGTGTGTGTGCGTGTGTGTGTGTGTGTGTGTGTGTGCGTGCGTGCGTGCGTCGGGGGGGGGGGGGGGTGAGGCAGAGTAGGCATAGTGCCTTCTTCATCCTCCCTTCCTTCCTCCATGCCCAGGACCACTTTAACACCCCCCCCTCCCCCCATATTTCAAAAAGCATCTTCAGGCCACGGAATAAAAAACAACTTTCTGCTGATGTGAGTACTCCTTCATCCTCCTGATCTTTCTTCCTCTCTTCTCCCCACTCCCCACTCACACCTAGACGTGTGGAGCAAATAGCTACACTTGAGCCCTGAGCTCTTAAATGGCCACGTTCATCCGCGTGGGCTGCAGTCACTCCCAGTGGGTTCCTACGGTGGTGGTGGTGGTGGTGGTGGGGGGGGGAAAACCCCCACCACCATAAACACGTACTTGCAGTCTTTTTTATTTTCATTTCATACCAAAGGCGAGGCATATATAGTTCACTGGATCAAAGCGATGCACTGTGGAGGTAGAATAGGGGTAAGGATGTTGATACCAGAGCTGACAGTGACACTGACAGTGCTTTCATAGTAACAAAATTAAATCGTCTTTGATTCACATACATTTTCGTCTATGTTTCAGTCAAGTGAATGATGTGGTCCTTCAGTTGGGAGCTTCATAATCTAGAATTATTCAATTATTTTCATAATAAAACACAATTTATGCGACTTCTAGTTTCACATCCAGCGTCGGCCTTCGTCAGCTGACAAAACAAGCACGACCAACTTCTAACTTATGAAGTGTTACAGGGTAGCAGCCCACATAAAAACAACCTCACAACAAGCCCGGGCTTTGAAGCCCCGGGGCCTGGCAGCGTCCAGGGCCCCGCCTAGAAGCTAAACTTCCCAGCAGGTCACATCCTTTCACACGCCTGTACCCCACCTCTGTAGCGCTGCCCGCAGCCCCAGCGGGTCCCACTGGAAAGTCCCAGGTGTTTCCCTGAGGGCTGCAGAATGTGTGGTTTGGGTTCGGCCCGGGGGTGAGAGAGAGGCGAGAGAGGGGGGCACTGAGGAGGGCCGGAGGTGTTGATCTAACCTCCCTCTGCCGCTCTCACCTGCAAAATGCCTGCATGACTCACACACTCCTCCGCACCTGTCACGGTGGAAGGGCAAGAGAGAGAAAAAGGTGTGTGTGTGTGTGTGTGCAGAAGAGAGACGACGAGAGAAAGCAGACATCATGGGTGGAAAAAAACGATGGGGAATAGAAAGACCTAGGAAGGAAAGAGTTTAACCTCAGAGTGAAGGATCAGATAAAGGAGCGATCACTTAGGCAGAGCCAATCCTGGCCCATCTCCTCTCGCCTAAACACCTCCCCATGTCAGCACAATGGCTGCCTGTCAAGGAACACGGGGTGGGGGAAAGAGGGAGAGACAGAGAGATAGGCAGACATAGAGATAGAGGGAGTGAGTCACAGTGAGTGTGTGTGTGTGCCGTTGTTCCCGAAGAAAAAGGAGCATTGACATCTACATTGTAATACAAGAGCAGGTCAGAAAGGAGTGTTGACTAATTACATGTAGGGGGCTTAATCTATAACAGCTTGAGGGTAGAACTACAGTACAGTAATGAAGAGATTCGTTATAAATGAAAATAAACTACATATCCTGTGATACAACTTTAACAGGGCAGAAGACAAAGCAGAATGTGGTGACTGCAGGTCTTTGCATGCTATGCTCCAGTACCTAGAACACAAAGAGTACAAAGTACAACCAAATATATGATTAATAATTGTGTAAAGGTTTTTCATTTACGTTTTTGGAGTTCAAAACAAAGACAATATTTCACTCCCAAATTAATCAACAAATAAATAATTTAATGAAATTATGAATTTAATATATATGAATTGCTCAAACAATATACCTTAAATTAAATAGTTTATACTTGGAGTTAAAAACACGAAACAATCTAAGCTTATCTGTTAGGATGTTGTGTCTCTTATATCAATATTTAATTCACCTCTCATTAATGCACTTGCGAAGATACTAAGGAAAAAGCGGCCAGTGCAGTTTAACAGATACAAAGTCATCCTTTCTTGCCTTTATAAAACAATAAATCTAATATTTTATATTTAGTCTGAGATGAATAAAAGCTGTGAAAATATTGGTAATACATATAATATATCGGTAATACTATCTATACAAAACAATAAAGGCATTTTAACCATTTCAATTTTACTATGAGTCATATTTTAATATCAGACTATAAAAGGGAAATATTTGTGGGCATTACAAAGGGAACAACAGTGTCATGATCAAACTTGTAATGTCGTTTGCCGTGTAGCGCGAGGTGTATTCCCCCCTCTCTCCTCCCTGTCGGCACTCTGTGTCCTTATAAATAATTCATTTTTTAATCTGATTTCCCAGAGCGATTCTCAGTGTATTAGTCACATATTCAATAACGGCGCGCGGTGAATAATCTAGCACCGCATCCCCCTCCCCTTCACTTCACTCTGGCGGAGTTCGTGGGGGGGGGATTGCGGGGGGGGGTCTGCCCGAGTCTAGGGCTGTAGAGCGGCGAGAGAGCCACGGTGGAGAGGAGGAGGTGCAGGAGAGTCCCCCGTTCAGGGGTATCATCAGTCTGCACCCCTGCAGGCGGAGGCTGAGCAGATGCACGCAGTCCCGGTACACGTCCGTGTTTGGGATAATCTGTCTGGCGCGCATCACGCCCGGACTCTCTCATCCGACTGTCTGCTGCACATGAATGTCGTATGGGCCGATTCTTCATCTGATTATTACATTTGTTTGGGGGGTAGGCGGGAGGGGGGGAAGTCTAAGAAAGATAGATAAAGATTTATAACAATATACAATATCTGTTCTATACCTTAAAAATCATATCAGAAAATGTAGGCCAGTGTTAAGGGGTATATTAAGAATATATCCCATTTTCTGCAATAGCATTTTTTATTCTTTATTTTATGCAAGGGATTTAGAGCAAAACATGTAAAATGAAAGAACAAATGGGGAGCTCTAAATAAAATAACCGCCATATAAAATTTCAATTTCCAAAAGAGTATTACATTCTGGCTCTGGGAACATTTCCAAAACACAATAAAAATGGAAAAACAAGGAATGCCTCTTGAGGTGATAAAAAAAAGAGAAATATATCTATATATTATACATATAAGGGGCATTGCCTCTGCAAATAAATTAATAACCACAAAATGTGTTGTAGCAAGGAGAAGACGAGGAGTTTACAGCGACAGAGTGCAGGAGGAGGAAGGGCAGGGGACAGGGTGCGCCAAGCCGGGCCAACGCCGGGCCGCCCGGGGGCCCCGTCCCCACCCGCCATACTGTCTCGCCACACAGACACACAGGGACCCAAACACATGCCCCCACAGTCCACTGTGGTCGTGTGTTGTCCTCGTCCTGCTTTTGTTACCCCCGTCCTCCGCAAGCATACTGAACATCTCGTTTACTCTTCCCCCTCCCGTGATGTTCCACTCTGAGACGAGCACGGTACCCGCAAGACGACGAGGGGAAAGGCCAATAACAGGGTTTGTGTTCTGCTGATTAACGTGAATGATATGCCACAGAGCTCTGTTGCGCCCGCAATGCCAGACAGCCCCGTCTAAATAGCGGGGCCACGATGAGGAAATGTTGATACACGCATCCTAAAGAAACGTGTAGTGTATTAGTGGTTAAAGGGTTCGTTGAATGAATGAAGGGAACTTTGTAATGTGTCTGGGTTGGACAGGGTGAGGAACAGTGAGGAGGATCTTACTTGTGGAAACCTTGGTATTTCATTATACACTCTAATATAGAGACAAAAGAGTTCAAAACTAAATTAGGAAATATGTATACAATTTACATTTGCCTTTGAATATACAATGTTGAAAAATGCACTTTAATAGAAAAAAAAATCATTGGACATATTGGAGGGTCCAGTTGGCTGTGTATGTATTCATTCACCTGTTCAAACAGAAATGATTGACCAACTCTGAATAAATGAAGAGAACGGGCTAAACTTGCGGAAAACTTTAATCTATTAACCCAATAATATGGAACTGTCTTTGAAGCAGTTGGCCTGTGACCAATAGTTAAGTGACACAGAGGAAGATGGGGCCAGAGCAGGGCAAGGGGTGTTAATGATAAAAAAAAAAAAAAGGTCTTGTGGTCAAGATGTGCTTAATAGGGGACAAGTCAGCCAACAGTGTGAACAACATCCGCCAAGGTATTTGTTAATGCACAAGCAGACAGAGAGTCTGTGGTATAGGGGGACGGAACCTCAACAGTTGGCTACACTAAACCTGGAGCACCCCCTGGTGGCCAAATTTTAAAAAAATCCACTCAGAATATTTTTTAATCTGTCAAAAGACCGTGGATTAATATAATGCGAGACAAAATGCTCTGAACAGCTGTCCGATAACCAGGATCAGTGCCGATTTGCTTTACTGTTAACAAAGGACTCTTGTATATGTGTGTTTAGGAAAACAATTACCTTTTATAAATGTATACCACACTGAAATAAAATACCTGTCAAACCAACAATTATTGAAGAGAAAACACAGTATAATATGTTATACTGTGCATGTAATAAACGGTAAGAAGAGAGAAAGACGTGCCAGGCCGTTTCACTGTCACGTATCCACCTGCAACCCTCCATAACTCTCACGTGAACCCTTCCCAGCCAGGAGCACATACCCCCGAGGTCTCCTCCTCTCCCCCAAACCTCCAAGGTCTGCCTTTGGGGAGCTGAAGGTCACAGTGTGCTGCCGGCCCCCCGTGGCCTTGCCACAACCTGGGTTGAGATCTAACGTCCGTCCGTCTTCATCCAGGGTTTCCTAAATGGTTGTGATTAAAAATGGGGGATATGAAAGACCGGTCGTTTTTCTGCAATCTTGCACATCCTAATTTGGTACTGGGGGAGTTAACACACCTGCCAGCTTAACTGCTGACGAAGGTGATTTCTCAACTGTTGTTGTTTGTGCCGTTGGTTGAAGGAGAGGCGAAGGCGGGGAGAGAGGGAGAGACCATGCTGCCGGGTAAGACGCCACAAACACGCGCAAAGTAACAAACAACACACACACACACATTCTTTGCAGACACACACACACAGACACTGAAGATGCACACACACACACACACACACTCTCTGCAGACACACACACCACAGACACACACACCCACACACACTTCGCAGACACACAAACACACACTTTGCAGACACACACAAACACACACTTTGCAGACACACACATACACAAACACTGATTGCACATAGTTAACACACTCACTCACATACACACACACATGAAACACAAAAACTCACACAGTAGACACAGTAAACAAACAAGTATGTAGACACACATACACACACACACACACACACACACACACACACACACACACACACACACACACACACACACACACACACACACACACACACACACACACACACACACACACACACACACACACACACACACACACACACCTATGCCCACATACATATACTCCCACTGATCCCTGGCTGCTGCCAATAATGGGCACCCCTAACATGTGAAAACGTTGACTGCGTGATGATTGATGGTAGTTATTTGTGGCTTTCTAACCCTCCTCCTCCTCTCCCTCCTCTACCCCTCTTCCTCCTTTCGTCCTCCTCCTCTCTCTGCTCCCTCTCATCGTTGTTTTGCTGCTCCCCTTCTCCAACTCTCCGATGAAGGGAACATGATTAATAATGTGTAATGTTGCGCAAACGGCGTCCTGTCCATCATGCCTACCACTAAAGAGACATACCTCCGAACCTTAACTTGGAGTACGAAAAGAAACACAGACGCATTTCCAGCAGAGTTGCAGTTATTGCATCAAACGGGAAAGACAAACCTGGTATAAATATGAATATATATATATTTTTTTTAAAACCACTTCTTCACCTATGCTTAAGGAGAAACATACTGCGTGCAACCATAAAAACAACCCCAGGAGCTGCTTCTTGTGCAACAAATGTAAAGTGATGTAAAGACTTGCTGAACCACAAACGCAAAAGGACTTCTTCATGGCGGCCACATATGGCTCCATGTTAGCTGTTCCATTGTGCATGTGCACTGTATGTATATTTAGCCCTCACTATAAAGGGACACATATAAATAAATAACTGAATAAAGAGACAAATGAATAAGTAGCAGTGTGGTACTGGGTGTCCGCTATTATTACCACACTGCCAGCTCCCTATCGATCACTCCCTAATACTGTGTGTGTGTGTGTGTGTGTGTGTGTGTGTGTGTGTGTGTGTGTGTGTGTGTGTGTGTGTGTGTGTGTGTGTGTGTGTGTGTGTGTGTGTGTGTGTGTGTGTACAACCATGTGCGAATGCGTCGCATCAGTGTGTGTGTATGGGCATGACCACCCGTAGAAAGATAGAGGAAAGCGATGAGAAAGACAGAAAAGGAGGGTAGGAGGAAGACGAGGAGGAGGAGGAGGAAGACGAGGAGGAGGAGGAGGAAGACGAGAAGACGAAGGAGGAGGAGGAAGACGAGGAGGAGGAGGAGGAAGACGAGGAGGAGGAGGAGGAAGACGAGGAGGAGGAGGAGGAGGAGGACAGCAGAGGCCACGGAGCATGCTCCTCATCCATCATTCTACAGGACCACACTTCGGCAGACAGAGGGCAGCGGCAGGAGGGAGATGTTTTCTCAGAAAGCTCCTTTGCTTCCTTCCTCTTCCTCTCCTCTGGTAATCAATGATCAGACATCGTGCTCGGGCCGCTGCCACAACACGGGACAGGAATTCCTCCCGTTCTGCAACGTACCCTCTCTTTTACCCTGGCTTGTCTGCCCCCCCCCCGCTGACCCTCTGTCCTTTCTCTGGCCTGGCCTTCAGTCTTCACCTTATAGCTGGGGCTATACTACAGCAAGGGTTTCCCAGCCCGGCTGCAGACAGAGAGGGCAGGGGCGGGGGTGGGGATGGTAGACAAGCCAGGACAAGGCCTTTAGACTGAAGATCATTACCTTTACATTATTAATGCATGGCCAAACCACAAAGGACATTCACAGACAATGAGAAGGAGAGGCTGCTTCTGTGCTCTCTAGAGTGAAACGTATAGCTACCACGGTAGAATGCAGAAGGTGAACTACCCCTCAACTGGCCAGGAAAGTCCACGACTCACACCTGGCAATGTCATATCGGGAAGTTTGCTTTCGTTCAGAGGAATACAGTTTGAGAACATCTGATTCGATTTTGATTTTGAACAAAAAAGAAAAAACAAAAGCTAAAATATATGAGTAAGAAATCAAAACAAGAACAACCAAAGAATTGAACTGCAAACGTAACGCAAACTCTGACACATAAATATTTAATGCCCTAAAAAGGAGTAGGAAGAATTTAAAAGTTATCAAGTCCGACCCCCTTTCTCTGTAATGTATATCAATAAACCAAATGGTGGACATGTATATTTCAACTCCCACCCACCCACCCCCCCCACCCAAACTCCAGTGTTCACCAAACACAACTCAAACCCAATGAATCAAATCAAACAAAGCTAAATAATTCAAAACACAAGAACAAAACAGTCAGAATAAAATATCTTTACGTCTTTCAAAACTGCGTTTTTGTTTAGGATTCTGTGCCACTAAGAGAAAGCGGTGACCAGGCCATAAGGGGTCCTCTGTGAGGGTGGAAGGAGAACTAAGGAGGGTGAGATGTGCGTTTCATTAGATGCTCAATACATCATGTGTTTTCTGGATCATTTAAGCCCCATTACAAAACAGTAGGACTGCTTTAATATCTAAAGTGCCTTTCAAAGGCATCACCTCAGGCGTTTATTATTGCTCTCTTTCTCTCTCTCCCCCACATGGACACACAAACACATATGCACATACACATATACAGAGTAGACCATATCGTTACGGTAGATTGTTTCTGTACTCCTACTTTATCCCTTGTATTGTCTTACTTTTGATGTTGCTTAATCGGTCTACACTGCAGGAGTCCTCCCCCCTCTCTCTCTACCTTTAATACGTAACAGAAAAAAAATCTGCCTTTCGGCAGCCAGGTGTGTCTTGGCTGCTGAACCCATTTGACTTGCCAGCCTGGCCAGGAAATGAACCCTTAGACTTGCCATGGTCAGAGTCTTACACACTTTGCCTGCATGTGCTCGAGCATGAGTGTGCATGTGTGCGTGTGTGCATGACCCCCAGAGTACACACTGCCCACGCATTAGTACTTGTGTGTGAGTGCAGGTGTCCGAGCAGCTGCAGCCATGTTAGGGGGCAGGGAGGAGTGGGGAAGGTTCTGTTCATGGGGAGTGTTCGGAGCAATTGATACATTGCAAATAGAATGGACTTCCTGTACGGGGTCTGCGGCTTCGCTGCTAAACACTTCAGGAAACTGGATACACTCACACATCCTCTGAGGAGATAGGTGCTGGGGGAGGGAGGGGGCGGGGTTGTTGTGGTGGGCAGGGTTACTGGAAAAGTAAAGAGTAGGTAGAAAAACTAAGAGAGAGAGAGAGAGAGAGAGAGAGAGAGAGAGAGAGAGAGAGAGACGAGAGGAGAGAGAGAGAGAGAGAGAGAGAGAGAGAGAGAGAGAGAGAGAGAGAGAGAGAGAGAGAGAGAGAGAGAGAGAGAGAGAGAGAGAGAGAGATCCTGAATCCCTCAATATCAGCCTCATGTTTTCGAATCGTCTTCCCTGTAGTCCCTCTACCATGGCCCTTCTTCATAAATCCTTTGATATTAATGATGTCAATTGACGGTTATGTTTTCGTCAAATAAAAATGATGATTATTTAGCCCTGTAGCTATTTTGTGCGGTACTACAGAGCTCATTTCTCAGACGATATAATTTGTCCTCCTCCCTCGCCCCTCCATCTAATGAGACGGGCATGTAGTGAAATTAACCGCTGAGAAGCAAAGCTTTGTATATCAGACAATCCAATGATCCTTCACCAAACAAACTCAATATGCATTAGATAGCAGCTTTGTGAATATTGGAAACGGCCTCCCTACTCGTTGAAACTGTGAGTGTGTGCCTATGCATTTGCACGTGCGTGCGTGCGTGCGTGCGTGCGTGCGTGTGTGTGTGTGTGTGTATGCCTGTGCGTTTGTGTGTTTGTGTGTGTGTGTGTGTGTTGGGGGGGAGAGGGGTTACATTCTGAGGATGCACGGTGGAGAAAAATGCCAAACTGAAATCATCCATCACAATGCAATAAAAAGCCTCCAGCGCAGTGAGTGGGTGAGAACAGAGATGTTTGTATTGGCCCACTGGGTTTCCCCCTGTGTTGGGGCAATCTGTAAATGAACGTGTAACTGTTAAAAAATGTTCTTTTTATTAGAAGAATTGCATCATTAAATCACATTATAAAAACTAAAAATGCACCATTAATTTCCCCCTTCCAAACATTCATAAGTACATGTCTCCCACTCTGTCCCCGGCCCCATCTCGCTGGTCCCCCATGGGGCGGTAATTCCAAAGCCATTCAATTCCATTATGCAAATACACCAAATCGGGTACAGGAGAGAGACCCGTGAACACATGCCTGGACTTGGGGGCGTCCGAATACATAACAACAAATGACTTTCTAATCGTCTGCAGCGCGGGTCGAATGACTACAGTCCATGAGGAAGTCCCAGGGAAAAGAAGGAGGTTTCTGAGGCCCTCAATCACGACATCACCAGTAGGATGAATAATAGATGAGCGAGGTGATGAGATGGATCAGCCAAGGAGATAGGGGTGGACAGAGCAGGGTGGGCTCTGGCCAGATGGGACCTCCTGGGAGGGACAGAGATAAGCAGTGGTCTCGGGCAGTGGAGACGTCATGCTAAAGAATGCCATTGTGGGAATGGCGAAACCCCCTTTACTGAGAAAGATGATACACTTTGAAAAACACACACACACAAACAAATATTCAATGACCCCAATCAAAATAAAAATCTGGACGCACTTTGCAAATACAGAGCAATATACATACGTTATTGTTTTACGGGGGCCTTTAAAAGTCCACTAATCGTACTTACTTCAAGGGTAATTACATCTATTTTAAGGTGCTCCCCTTTAAGTCCCCTTTAAATTCTGACCCTGATCCGCATAGTAACAAACACAGCACGAGATATTCTTTTTGCTTACACATGTATACATTTAAACACACGGCCAAACAACGAAACAACACATATGTCATCATAAACCCGTACCCACACCTATCCCTGCTTGTGGTGACCCCTTGTACAGCCACATCACACATTCTCCACCGCTGACAATGCCAGCACCACATGACAAATGCAAACAAAAGGTTCCCCTATTCGTCACTGTAGGACTAAGAAGGAGCATAATTATACAAGCCGGCAAATTATGACATTCCCGTGTTTTTGTTTGTCCTCCAAGAGTTTACATGGCGGATGGAGGGGCAAACCGGGGGGGGGGGGGGCTCTCTATGTGGGCAACCCGAGTGTGCGCGCGCACACACATACACACACACACACACACACACAAACAAACACGTACACACGCACCGAAACTAAATATAAACACAAACTCCTACCCAAACCAACAGACAAATAAACATACACAAAACTTCTTTTTTTTCTCCCGCCCTTGCCGTTGCGTACCCTGTCTCGGTTCGCAAGGCATGATTAATCCATTGCCGAGTGGGGAAATTTTGACCCTAAACAGAAAAGTCCTGTTGAGGCTGCGCGAGGCACTGATTTATTTCTGCGCTCCTTCAATCACATTAATTATTCCGGTGCAGGTGCAGGACCCAATTCCTCTTCCCCAGCTGTAGCCCAGCCCTAACTAAGTGACACATACACGTACACACACACGCGCGTGCGCAGGCGTACACGCTCTGTCCCCATTGCCTGTTCAGGTCTGGCCTACAGAGTCTGGGTGGCCAGGAGAACGCGAGCAATCACAGAAAGGTGAAAAATTACACACACCGCTCTAGCCAAACACAAATAGTAAGGCAATTACTGAAAACACAAATAAAGACGGCAACACAACCTGGAGGGATAGAGCGTCTGCTCGATTACACCCGGGTTACACCATCTCCTATTCCCGCCAGCCTCCCTCTTTCTCATACCGTTGTTGTCCTGAACTGACTCCATGGAGATGAGGTCATTGGTGCTGGTTCTTTGTGCGTATGCATGTGTGTACCTGTGTCTGTAATGTATGCACCAGCATCTGCCTGTAAGCGTCTGCACTCCTGTGTGCGTGTATGGGGTGAAAGGCTGTCAAATGCAGTCACTGCGGCCCTGTGGCCTAGCTAAGTGAGCTATCGGCGTGCGATGTGTCACTGAGAGCTCCCCTCATTATGGCCTGCATTAGCACCCTGCCTGCTCATGATTAGCTCCCCTACTGAGCTCCCGTTCGCACCGCAATGTGTCTCCATGGGTCTCTTACTTATATGCAGGCGCGGGCATGTACCCTTAAGGCCCAATCCCATTTCTACCCCTTACCCTTCCCCTTACCCCTCCCCCTTGTTTTGAAGGGGTAAGGGGAAGAGGTAAGGGGAAGGGGTAAGGAGAACTGAAGGGGTAGGGTTAGGGTTAGGGCTTGGGCCTTTGGCCCAATCCCATTTCTACCCCTTACCCCTTCAAAACAAGGGAGAATGGTAAGGGGAAGGAGTAAGGGGTAGAAATGGGATTGGGCCTAAGTCTGCGTTTGTGTGTTTATGTGTGTGTGGTTCCAAGTCAGCATTTGTGTGTGGGTGTGGGTGTCTAAGTACATGTTTGTGTGTGTGTGAGTAAGAGGGGCGACCTCCCTCTCTCTCTCTGGAACATTGTCTCTTCATCCCAGTGACAGCTCCCTCATTTCTCCAGTACAAATGGCTGCTGGTCCTGGTCGGCATGCATCAGGGGCCTGGACACAGACCCCATCACCACTGCTCTGTCGCTCTCATTTATTACCCAGTTTGTTTGCACTCTTATCCGCGGCCTTGCCCCACCAGTCCATCCATCACACACACACACACACACACACACACACACACACACACACACACACACACACACACACACACACACACACACACACACACACACACACACACACACACACACACACACACCAACAGTTCTCACACTAAAACTTGCTTAAAACCAATTGGGTCTGTACTATGTAAACGCCACAGTATAGTGTGCATAGAGAGTTGCCTCAATGGTTACATCTTCCACAGAGTGCTCATGCACGTCTCTCCACGCCCACCAATCATCAGCTAACAAAGCCTTTGGTTCAAATGGACACCTCTCCCATCTTTATTCATTTTCAATGGCACCACTCCATCATTGTCACAGGGCCATTCTCATCTGTTCCAATGGTCTAATTTAGCCCGCATTCTCGCTCCCATTCAATAAATGCTTTACCCGACAGCGAATGTGTGTGTAAGACAGTAGCATTGATGTCATCTCCATCAATCTCAATCAATATCTGTCAATATTTCTAATGTAATAGATTTTTAAGTCGATACCTCGTGTCTGGCCTCGGCGTGTTTGCACGCTCTGGGACCTGCTTGAAGAATTCCCAGACAAAGTCCAGATTCAAGAGTTATATTTATCAAATGAAGAGTAAAACAAAGGGAAGTTCTGAGCAATGAGATTCTTATGACAAGGCATTGGTAATTTATGTAGTAGGAGGGGAATGCTAATTACAAAATATTTAGTAGTCGTTATTCCAGATATTAAAGCTATTCCAGATGTGCCTATTAGATCTAAGAGGGAAACATACATAAAAGTTATCAAAATTATTCATAAATTGGATAACAGTGTAGATCAAATAGTCCCAACATGTGCATTGAAGTATGAAAGCCAACAAATGAATTAGGTAAATTTGAGCCATTTTAAAAATGCTAATACATTATGGTAGGACACAGATAGAATACAAGATAAACCCTTAGAAGATATAGTTCATTTTAATAATTACACCAGCATTGACAGAGGATAGCTTAATAGCAGCTATCTTAAGTGTGCATGTGCATGTAAGAATTCTATCGTTCTAAAGTAAACCTAACTTGACTTATTTTGTTCTGATTCACATACAGATGTACATGTGGTAAATATCACACGTCTCTACAGCATTTGTGTTGTTTCCCGTCTCAAAAGGCTCTATCAAACAACACCGTGTTCAGTCCACAGTCGATGTCTGCACCTCTTAACCATGTCGGTGGACCTTGTTCCAAGGTCGCGGCACCGAGCAAAAAGCATCACCTTCCTGGAAAAACCTCCTTTACTGAAACTATTGTTCTTTATTGCAGGAATGGGCGAGCCAGAAGTAATCAATATTGTTAATTGTGTTTACTGGAGAACACTCATTCATATCGACACTCCTGATATCTCAGACTAATGTCCAGTGGAAAGGATGGAACTATGAGGAGGGGAAAGGAAAACAAAACTATAGAAAAGTACTTAGGCTTGGTACTTTGGTTTTATAATAACTCTTGTTTACATCACAGTCTTTAGGACTTAGACAAATGTAGATAATATTGCTTTCAATATTTGGGACGGACGTTATGTCATCCCTTGGGGTGATTATTTTCTTTTCATAGCCCACTACAAGTTAGTTTATGGAGCAGGGTTTATAAATTATAAATGGAACTGCTCGATCAACGAACATAGAGCTCAATCAGATACAATAAAATAAAACATTTTAAGACGAGAACATTTCACAAACACTAAAAACGACCCCCATTATGTCCACACCACTTTAACCATTGGGTCCAACTCCTGTGTAGTAGAGTCCAAGTCCAGGGGGTGTAATAGCTTCTGTGTTGTCCTCTCTGTGCACTACAGAGGGGACAACACAGAAGCTGGTACAGACAGAGACACACACAGCCACATACACACACATACACCATCTTTGGGGGCCAGCTGCCAGCAAATGAAGGATCTCCCTCCCAATTCACTTGTTATTGTGCTGTCTGGGTGACAAGTATACCTATAGAGTGAGTATTTATTTCCGGAATGTTTTGTTCCGTTTTCCTGCAATGATGAATGTTTCTTTTATAAATCCATCGCCCTGGCTTTTAAACCATAAACAATATTTCTCTGGCCGCAGATTCCTTGTGCAGCAGTCTTAGGGAACCTTGAGGTTTCCAGGCTCTGATTTAATGGCTCGTAATTCCTGAAAGGCAATCCCTCTTCCCCTTCCAACGCTCCAATGCTCCATCCGTCCCGCGGCTAACCCCTCCAGACCACTGCTCACAGGCGTACCCCCCGGCCTGTCCAGGGGGCCAGTTAAATTCACTTAGCTGGAAACAGCACAGTGCCCCCTCTGTCGATTTCGGCAGCACAACTCACTAATGGCTGACACATTAAGCCTGTGCTTCTTCCCCAACAAAACTGCTCTGTTTGTTCCTTTGGTTCACAGAGATACTGCTTTGCATCATGGGCCGCAGTGTGCATCGTCAACTCCAGCCAGTGTTGTAGCGAATGATTGCGTGTCGTTTGGATATTGATTTCATAATCCATGCACAAAAGTATCGGCACTGCCAGTTCTAATTGATTGCTGTTATGAGAAAGAGGATAAAACGTCTATGTAAATTTAATATTACAGGGAGGGACAGCGGACGACTACAGGAGAGGCAAATCTGGCCTAGAGCCCAGCGCCCTCTCTGAAACCTGAATGATAATGATGATTCATTCCATCAATAGATACTATGCTAATTGGCAATTGATTCGTTTAAGGAAAACACCCAATGCTTATAAATAAAGGCCGTTGACATCAGGGCCACATAAGAAGGCTTCATCGAGGATTCCTTAAAGGAGAATGATTTTATGGCCAAAGTTGGTGTTTGCCTGCGTGGGGCCATGCAGGCTGATGAGAGGCTCATTTTGAATGCCCAATAAATGATCCCCCAGCCAGCCAACAAAGTACAAGGGGAGAAACAACAGTGAGTTAAAAAACAATCATTAGACTGGTATCTCTAATTGTCTTCCTTGGTCTCCTCGTGTTTAATCCCTGGTTCCCCGCCTCGCCTTCATTAACAATGGATGAATTAATTAGAAACCTTCATAGGATTTCTGCACAGTGAAGCCTGGAGATAAAACACGTCCTATCTCTCTCCCCCCTCTTTCTCCGTGTTTCTATTATTTTTTTCTATCTATCCTGTCATTGTCCTTAATTGTATTGTTTGCTTGTTGTGTCGATAGCAGGATTAATTTCACTATAGATCAGGATTATTGACCTTCTCGTCAATGTTATTTCATTTCTGTACGGTGCTAATTATAGGGAACAGGGGAAGGCAAATTGCACTGTAACTTGCCTCACTTGTTTTCCAATAAAACAGAAAGAAAACAACATTAAATCCCTTTTAGTTGCTCTCCTCGGTCAGGTAAATTCCCGCTCTATTTCAGTGTCTATCTCTCCTCCATTGACAAGCGGGAGGGGGGGGGGGGGCCACGAGAATGGCGGACGCCATAGGTCACTTTTTCCTGTTAACTGTTCTGACTCATTTTCATTGTTCCTCCTTTCTCTGCGGTTTCCCTTCATTTTTAAAGAGCGCTAGGCCACAGTTCATAAACAATTAAGCAGCTGGCTAAGTGACACTCAAGTGCTAACCGACCTGAAATACACTGTGGCATAAATTCAGGGTGCTAAGTGGAGGAAGGTGAAAATCATCTGTCTGAAACACCCAAATGGGCGCTACCTTAAGCAGTGCTTTACGAGCGTCTCAAAAGCTCCCCCCGCATTGCATCGCAATTAGCCAATAAACGGCGAGGGGGAGACCAGACAACAGGTTTGGCTGATTGGGACCGTGCCTGGAAATTATTTTTGCTTTGCATGTGTTTGTGAAGATCATGCTGGCATCCAAAAACCAGAACAGCCCCGGGGCGTCCCGATGACAACAATCGCCCTAATGAGTGCTTTGTGCGAACGCATCTTTTTACCCAGGTCTCCAGCAGCACAGACGCACGCATGCCCCCTCGCTTTCACCCTGCCTCCCCCTCTCCTGCCATTCCTCTTTCTTTAGTCCTCTAATGAACTGAAAGGTCAGAGCACTAATAAAACTATTAGCAGAAATGAATCTCTCAGATGTGTTAATGCACTTTTAATTCCTGTTAGCAAATTTCATCCTTGAGCAGTTTGCTGCCCGCTAATGAGAAATAAAACGCCCCGCTCTTGGGAAGGGGGGGGATGGGAGCGCCGGTCATACACTGTATGTACAATAATACAGACCCATAGTCTCTCTCCCTTGCTCACACACACACACACACACACACACACACACACACACACACACACACACGCACACTCACAACACACACACACACACACACACACACACACACACATATACCAGCAGCGCATCTCACACCCACCCTGGATGCACTGAGTGTTATTCACGGACCGAGGCCCGTTCTCAGCCTTGTGATTTTGCAGGGTTAATTAAAGAGCACATCTCCATCTGTTCTCAGTCAGCCTCAGCCCAATCCTACACACACAATCAAAGTTACGTGTGGGACGCCCTCTGTCCCTGGAGGAGACACTGTGTAGCTTAACGGCCTCATGGGTTACAAAGAAACACACACATACAGCGAGTGTGTGTGTGTGTGTGTGTGTGTGTGTGTGTGTGTGTGTGTGTGTGTGTGTGTGTGTGTGTGTGTGTGTGTGTGTGTGTGTGTGTGTGTGTGTGTGTGTGTGTGTGTGTGTGTGTGTGTGTGTGTCAGACAGTCTGGTCATGATCAGGTGTCCTGGAGTCCCAGCGCCTGGCTGCTGACCTGACTAATTAGCTACAGGCAGGGCTTGACCCTTCTGTCTGGGAGTCACCAGAGAGGTGTTGGCAACCTATTAACCACCCAGTCTGTCACCCTTAGTGATAAAACACCCATCCCCGTCTAAGAGGACAGTCTCTTCACGAACAGAAAGGTGGTAATGTAGCGTCCTTGGAACAAGCACTTTACATTGACCGATTTAAACATATGTTGGAGAAAGGTAGGGAACCAACCACAGGATAAACAATGTTCTAATCGTTAATTTTACAGTATCTACACTACAGTGATACAATAGCTCATTAATTCTGCAGTCTAAATAGCTGTAAGATAGATCATATATGACGGTATCATACACCTCCTGGAGCTTGAAAATACCTCAACAATTATTAACTTTATTATCGACTGTAAGACAAAATATTTGGGGATTTTGGGTGGTTGAAGCTTCCCAAGCACACAATCATATCTACCAAGAGTCTGAAAATGAAAAGGCACATGTGCTATCACATAATAGATTTGCTAGATGTACATAACTTTAGAATTTAGTGAGGACCAAACCATTTTTTTTAAGTCTTGACCAACCAAAAAGGTGCAGCTTTCTAAAGGCCACCGATACCAACTCTCTTGGTGGATATGGTTATATGTATGGTGATGCATGTGAGGGGATCTGCCTGTGTATGCCTGTACAAAATAGAATCGTCCAAAACAACACTAATATTACAGCTTCTTTCTAAAAATGTTCTTGCAAGGTAGTACAACACATTGTATTAAAAGAGTATGTTTTCTGAACATGAAACAAACAAAATAATACTTGCATTGTTTTTTTGTTTTGGTTTTGTGATCAAAATTGTTTAAGAATCATCAGCAACCATCCATCATGTTACCAGAGCCCAAAGCAGTAGCCACGGAAAATAAATATTCCTTTTCGTCATGAGGAAATGAGAAAAGCAGCAAAATATTTGCATTTCTGAGGCTATAAGCAACACATATTTGGTATTTGCATTGACAAACTTCCTAAATCGATTGTAAAAAGTAGAACTTTTCCGTTGCTCCACAAGCATGATAACAACTTCAAGTCAGTGAGTAGCTCCTAACATGCAACACACCATAAATCAGGGCTACGCTCATACATCAGCAGCAACTGAACTGAGGAGAAAAGAGCCGAGAAGGAGCACAGGGTTGCCCAGCAGGGAGGGGTGGAGGAATTCTATTACCAAACTCCTTTTAATCAATAAAGAGATAAAAGATATTTTAATCAAAGACATATTTCCTTTTTTGTCTAATACCTCTGCCGCCGCCAAACACATAATCTTTAAACGCTGAAAAGGATGCATAATACTCTCCCAGAGAGCCACTCATCCATATAAACACAAAACAGGAGCAGTCAGCAGAAACACACACCAGCCCAGCCCAGCCCAGCACACAGACACTCCATAGACGCCAAATTACATTTGGATGGGTATATTAAAGGGAAATTGCATCCTGTGAACTAGGATTTTATCCCCACACCCAAACACACAACTTGTGCACATACAAGAGCAGACACCACAAAAACCGGCACACACACACACACACACACACACACACACACACACACACACACACACACACACACACACACACACACACACACACACACACGCTGCCGTGTTTCTGCTAGTTGGTAAAACATGGGTATGAGCTCTGTATTGTTTTGTATGCACGTGCACATGTACCACCACAACACACCCATGCACGCACACATCTGAAACACAAAGCAGCGCTATTAGTATCGGAGCTGTTTGTCTGACATGCGAGCATCCGCTAGCTCTGGCTAAAGTCTTTCAATGAGATTAGAGCGGTAACTGGAGCCCCTTTCCATGCCCACTGAACTGAGCTCATCCCCGGCTAACGAGTCCGAGTCGTTGGGTCGACTGGATCACATTCCGGGAGCCGATGGGTCAAATACCTATTGACACTTAATAGAGTGAAATGAGTTTGTGTGTGAGTGGGAGGTGTTTGGGTGTGTGTGTGTGTGTGTGTGTGTGTGTGTGTGTGTGTGTGTGTGTGTGTGTGTGTGTGTGTGTGTGTGTGTGTGTGTGTGTGTTTGTGTGTGTGTGTGTGTGTGTGTGTGTGTGTGTGTGTACGCATGACGTTTGCGTCTGTTTAAGTATGCGTGTTTTGAGTGCAGTTCATGGGTCTGTTTATGCGTTGCTAATCTCGGACCCATCAGTCCTACTATGTATAACAGAGCTTCTGTGGGGAGGAGGCACAGAGCCGGGGCCAAAAAGGTACAGATATTCTACTGATGCATTGAGTAAATTGTATCCTAAGTTGTAAACAATGCATATCTAATAATTCAGGGAGAGCAGGCCTAATGCTCAATGCATCAGAAGGCAATGGTACTCAATGCATTGCTAATCTCGGACCCATCAGTCCTACTATGTTATAACAGAGCTTCTGTTGGGAGGAGGCACAGAGCTGGGGGCCAAAAAGATAGAGATATTCTACTGAAGAAAATCCATTCACATGAGTGGATGAAGCATTCAGAAGGATTGTTTTCTACTGAAATTCTAAAGTGGCTGAATAGATGTTGTTTTGAAACCTTTCGACTTTCTAGGTGAGTGCTGCATGCGGCGCTCAACTATTGTCTGGTTAACGTTCTTACTTTCTACAAACTTTGGGACCTATCTCCATCCACAATTCTTGAAGGCGATAGGTTGCCTGAAGTTGATTTTATTTGTTTATTTGAATAGAGCTCAAATGTAGTATTTGCATTTAATTTGTTTAGTTAGCACAACACAATTGGTCCTGCATGACAGCTGAAAATACATTGTGGAGAGCTGTGTTCCATTAGTTAGATGACGAGGTGAGCTGAACCAGAAGGCTGCATTAGACAGTTTGGCCATTTAGAATTTGTGTTACGATAACTCAAAGCGCTCATGTTCTGTTTTTGTTAGTAGTTCAAGTCATTCTTCTTATTATATAATCTAGACTTAATTATTTTTTCTAAAAAAGTAGGTTTGGAATAGTAATCCAAAAAAGTGTTTACTTTTAGGAGAATTTTTTGTTGAGCCTTTCAATGCTGGAAGATCAACCAAGTCATGACAATTGTTCCAGAACATAACAATTCTTTCTCTGACAACTCAACGAAAATTGTAATCTTTGGACGATGTGGAATTCAACCCCCATCACTTTTACCATACATCCAAGGAATGGCAGTCACCCTTCTGATTCCGTACATAGTTTTTTGCCTCCCAGCCAACCTATGGGTGATGTGGCTTATCACTCACGGAACAAAGGATTCATTGGCAGCTGATTTTTTCCATCTAAATATGGCAATATGCGAGACCCTTTTCCTGTTGGGGACTCCTTTACAATTGTACTGCTTGTTTGACCCTGGTAATGACCCAGCTGTTCTATACGGGATTTTGGAACTTTCAACGTTATTTTGGTTTGGCCGTCCCCTGTTCCAGTGTTGCATCTGTGTGGAGCGCTACCTGGCTGTCCTTCACCCTTTGACCTTCATCAGGTAACCAAAAGCATTTTCTGGTTCCAGTAAAATTAGCCAAATCTGCTGGGGTTGTGTTTAATTTGATACAAACCAAATGCTGTGTTGTATCATGTAATTTTTTTACAGGTTCAAGCCCCTGAGATTCAGAGTAGTCTGCAGTGGACTGATGTGGGTCGCCTTAACAGTCATCTTGTTGAGCATTTGGAAAGTTGATGAACTAACACACATTCTACAAATCAACTTTTTCATGGCACTGTCTGTAATTGTGTTCTGTTGTTTGTCAGTCCTTTGGTCCTTGAAGCAGCCAGGGCCAGTAAAGACAGGGAGGACAGGGGGTAACAATATGAAGAGAAAAGCCTTCAACATAATTTCATTGAATCTGGGGATTCTTTTGGTTACTTATTTGCCCACATTGGTGGCCTTGTTTTTGAAAACTATTTTGTCTCCGGATAACTTTGGTTATCTGTTTAATACTGCTATATACGTGACAATATTGGGTGGGATTGCCCAACCTTTACTTAATCTGCACAAGGCTGGGAAACTGCCTAGGACATGGGTTTAAAATAGTTAAAATAGATACAGGAACTCGTTATAACGAGAATTTTTCTCATCATGAAATCATTTTTCTTGTTATATTGGGATCTTTTCTAATTATATAGATATTTTCCTCTTATATTGAAATCTTTCCCTGTTATATTGAGATATTATCTTGTTATATTGACAATTTTCTGTTAAATTAAATTTTTTCTCCTTATAGTGACATCTTTTCCTGTTAAAGTGAGATATGTTCTCCTTGTAGCCTATATTTGACTGTTACAGTATATTGACATATTTTCTCGTTATATTGACATATTTTCCTGTTATATTGACATATTTTGCTGTAATATATTTTCTTTGTATATTATGTTCTTGTTAAACCAATAAGTTAGAAAAACATGATTTTGTTAGCTTAAAACGAATTGGACATAACCGTAGTGAATGCTGATCGATAGTGATTTCAAATAATGTTATCAATAAAATCAACCCCCTGTAACTGATGAAATCTATTAATAAAAATTCCGACCAGCCCTTACGTCTCTTTGTATACAATAGTTTTACAATAGACAATACAAAAAACGCTCTAACTCACACTACACAACGAGCCGAGCTACATTAGTTCAACCCGGTATCAAGCGATTTTGTGCTCATGCTTAGAAAAATTAATCTATTGAAATCATCCCAGAGCACGATTGTCAGACTTCTTGCGTTCTATACAGAAAGGAAACTAAACCCATATATTTTGAATGAGAGCGTTTCTGAAACCTTTTTGTGCTACACAGAACGACTTTTGAACCAATCAATTTCAAACGGCTTCAGAATGATTGGCACAGAGAGTACAGTGCACCCTCTAGTTATACAGTATATACTTGAAAACCACAAATGCAAAGGGTAAATGCCGTATCATGTATACTCTGATTTTTGCAGCAGACCTCCTCAAAAACTGAAACTAACCATATCCCTTACGACGAAATATCGTGCTTCACCGAACAAAATTTCAAGTAATGCATTTTGAATGGCAGTGCATCTCAGACTATTTTCATGCTGGAATAAAAAAATGTAAAGCCATGCATTTTGAATGGGAGCGTTTCTCCGATTATATATATATAATCGGAGAAACAAGCGTTTCTCAGAACGCGTTCTATATATATACACTGTATGTGTGTGAATATATATATATATATATATATATATATATATATATATATATATATATATATATATATATATATATATATATAAACTTAAAAAGTAAAAGTACGGAAATTTGTGTTTGGTTGATTATTTCTCTGTGGTAACAATGCTTTTTGTTCAGGTTCCAAGCGCTGCTGCTCATCTCACAAATTCATGTTCCTTACAAATGGGGCAGCATTTGAAAGCGAACTAAACAGGCTTTCCAACGGTATAAGATTTATTGCCAAAAAGCATTGTTACCACAGAGAAATAGTCTACCAAACACAAATCTCCTTACTTTTTGTGCTAAGTTAATATCGATTCATCGTTGCTTTGAGAAGGTCTGGTGCAAAAATCTTAACCCCTGCCCTCGCGACATACCTAATAAATATATATACCAAGTGAAGATGTTTAACTTCACTTTATTTGTATGTCTTTGTATATATATACAAAAAAAAAAAAATATATAATATATATATATATATATATATAATATATATATATATATATATATATATATATATATATATATACACACACACATGGACAAAATTGTTGGTACCCCTCTGTTAATGAAAGAAAAACCCACAATGCCGGTCACTGAAATAACTTCAATAACACTGAAACTGACAAAAGTAATAATAAATAAAAATTTACTGAAAATTAACCAATGAAAATCAGACATTGCTTTTGAATTGTGGTTCAACAGAATAATTTTAAAAAACAAACTAATGAAACAGGCCTGGACAAAAATGATGGTACCCCTAGAAAACATTGAAAATAATTTGACTATAGGGAAATGTTAAACTAAGGTGTGCCTATTTAAAGGGTGAAAAGTAGTCACTGTGCTGTTTGGTAACACGGTGTGCACCACACTGAACATGGACCACAGGAAGCGAAGGAGAGAGTTGTCTCAGGAGATTAGAAAGAAAATTATAGACAAGCATGTAAAAGGTAAAGGCTATAAGACCATCTCCAAGCAGCTTGATGATCCTGTGACTACAGTTTCACATATTATTCAAAAGTTTGGAATTTGCCAAAATGCATATTGACAAGCCACAAAGCTTCTGGGAGAATGTCCTATGGACAGATGAGACAAAACTGGAGCTTTTTGGCAAGGCACATCAGCTCTATGTTCACTGACGCAAAAATGAAGCATACCAAGAAAAGAACACTGTCCCTACTGTGAAACATGGAGGAGGCTCAGTTATGTTCTGGGGCTGCTTTGCTGCATCTGGCACAGGGTGTCTTGAATCTGTGCAGGGTACAATGAAATCTTAAGACTATCAAGGCATTCTGGAGATAAATGTGCTGCCTACTGAAAGCTTGGTCTCAGTCTCAGGTCATGGGTCCTCCAACAAGATAATGACCCAAAACACACAGCTAAAAACACCCAAGAATGGCTAAGAGCAAGACATTGGACTATTCTGAAGTGGCCTTCTATGAGCTCTGATCTAAATTCTATTGAACATCTGTGGAAGGAGCTGAAACATGCCATCTGGAGAAGGCACCCTTCAAACCTGAGACAACTGGAGCAGTTTGCTAATGAAAAGTGTGCCAAAATACCTGTTGACATTGACAAAAATCGTGCAGTGATTGCCTCAAAAGGTTGTGCAGCAAAATATTAAGTTAAGGGTACCATCATTTTTGTCCAGGCCTGTTTAATTAGTTTGTTTTTTAAAATGATTCCGTTGAACCACAATTCAAAAGCAATGTCTGATTTTCATTGGTTAATTTTCAGTAAATTTTTATTTATTATTACTTTTAACCAAATATGAAGTGCAAAACACTGAAATGCCCTGTTCGCCCAGATTTCAGCTAATCAGACTTTAGATGACAAGCTAAAGTCTAAAAAGTGAGACTAATGCATTGCTAAATGTGCCCACAGATAGGTTTGCTTCCTGAGCACGCTACAAACTTTTGGACCTATATCCTTCCACAATTCCTCACCTAGACTCCATTCCAATTGTAAAATGTTCAGATTTGCTTGGAATCACTCGCTTCCTTCAAGATTTCTAAATTATTTTAACCTTTTAAGATATTCTACTTTTTAAATATATATTTTTAAAATGTTAGTCTGACAGATTTTCATTTTAAATTTTTTCAGAATCACAGTTTTAGTTTAATTTCAATCCCGCTTTGTATATTTCCAGTTGGTCTCGTAGAGGCGAGAGCGTGAGGACTTTCTAGATGACGCTCTGGCCCAAGGTGGATCAAGATGTTTAACTTCACTTTATTTGTTGTAAATATTTAAATTGTTTACTCCATTTAGACTCTGTTCAAATCCCTTCATTTGATTTAAGCCATTTAACATTTCTTTATGTCTTAAACTATGTGGCTTTACCAAAACATACTTTCAACCTCACTTTCCCCAACAGCACTCACCGCACTGACACATTCATTGCCTGAAGTTGATTTTATTTATTTATCTAAATAGAGCACAGATGTAGTATTTGCATTTGATCCATTTTTTTATCATCACACAATTGGTCATGTTTGACAGATGAATATACATTGTGGAAAGCTGTGTTGTATTAGACGAGTAGTAACGAGGGGAGCTCAACCAGAAGGCTGCATTAGAAACATAAGATTATTTGGACATTTAGAATTTGTGGTATGATAACTACAAGTGGTAAAGTCATGTTTTTTTTTCATGAGATATATATCAAGTCATTCTTATTATTATATAATCTAAACTCTAACCCCTTCTAAAAAAGTAGGCTTAGAATAGTAATCATAAAATGTAACACCTATTAAGAGAAAGTTTACCATTAAAATTTAAAGGTCCCATGGCATGCTACTTTATGGATGCTTATATATATATATATATATATATATATATATATATATATATATATATATATATATATATATATATATATATATATATATATATATATATATATATATATATATATATATATATATGTGTGTGTTAGTGGGCCCTTAATACAGTACATTGGAAGACGTTCAAGAAATTCAGCCTTGGTGCAGAATTACAGCCACTATGAGCCAATCCCACAATGAGCTTTCCACAAATGTGCCATTTATTTAAAGGCGGGTCAAGATGGAGGGTGGGGGTGTGGTCCTGACAATACTATGCACTAGTGTTTACAGTGGATGTATCACAATGGCTCGGTTTCAAAATATCATCCAGAGGCGCAAACAGCTTTTGGCCTGTTCTGTAAATATTCTAGAACACTCCGGGTGCTCCGGCGGGAGTCCTCGAGCTTTATATCTAAATAATATAATATCTATATAATATAAAGTAATAATATAATAATATAATATAACAATATAATATTATAACGGCCAAAAGCTATGTGCGCCTCCGGATGATATTATGAATCTCAAACGACTGCCGGGGCCCCCACGGGGCAACACCGCCACGGGGCACCACCGCCAGAGGGCACCACCGCCACGGGGCACCTTCGCCAGGGGGCACCGTCGCCACGGGGCCCCGTCGCCATGGGGCACCGTCGCCATGGGGCACCGTCGCCACGGGCCCCCCTGCTGCTGCCCGGCAGTGGGGCTCAGGCGGGAGACAATCCCGGGCAACAATCCCTTTCTCCTCCATGTCGCGGTTCAGGGAGTCAAAGCCAAAGGTCCTTTCCCCCCAGTTCCTTCTCAACCACTGACTGCCTTCCCTCACGCCTACTCAAGGACTCTGTAGTTTTCGACTCAGTTGCCCCCATCCTTCTACTGTTGATCAACCTCATCCTCTCCTCTGGGTGCGTCCCGGCTGCCTTCAAGCATGCCGTGGTGCAGCCACTTTTAAAGAAGCCAAACCTTGACCCCTCTATTCTTTCTAACTTCAGGCCTATTTCCAAGCTACCCTTCCTGTCTAAAGTCCTTGAGCGAGAAGTCTATGTCCAGCTGCAATCCTTTTTAAACAACAACAACATCTATGAGAAATTCCAGTCTGGCTTTAGAACAGCCCACAGCACTGAGACTGCTCTCCTGAGAGTGCTTAACGACCTGCTCCTAGCCGCTGACTCAGGTAGCCCTGTGATCCTGGTGCTTTTAGACCTTACAGCAGCCTTTGACACGGTGGATCATAGGATCCTGCTGTCTCGGCTAGAGCATCACGTAGGCATCAAAGGCACAGCCCTGAAGTTCTTCCAGTCCTACCTGGCCAACAGGAGCTTCTCTGTACAGCTTGGTGATTCCATCTCGTCTGCTGCCCCCTTCACCTGCGGGGTCCCTCAAGGCTCCATACTAGGCCCCATTCTCTTTCTGTTGTACGTTCTACCCCTAGGGGAAATCCTAATCAACCACAACATCTCCTTCCATTGTTATGCAGATGATGTCCAGCTGTATCTCCCCCTCAGGGTTGATGGGCAGGCTGCACTCCATCCACTGCTTGACTGTCTGGCTGACATCAAAGCATGGATGGGTGCAAACTTCCTCAACCTCAATGACAGCAAGACCGAGACCTTTTTTTTTGGAAAAACCTCTCCAGCCTTCTCCAACGATGCCCTGAGCCCTCTCGCCTCTACCATCAGGCCTTCTGTCAGAAATCTGGGCGTGATTTTTGACAGTGCCTTCAAATTTGAGCAGCAGGTCAGTGCAGTAGTTCGAAAAAGCTTTTTCCACCTGAGAACTATTGCCAAGGCCAAAGCCTACCTGCCCCAGAGTGACCTGGAGAGAGTCATCCATGCTTTTATAACTTCACAACTGGACTACTGCAACGCCCTATACACCGGCATCGACCAATCACAACTCCGCCGCCTGCAGTTAGTCCAAAATTCAGCCGCCCGACTCCTCACCCGTACAAAGAAGCGAGATCACATCACCCCGGTCCTTGCATCACTCCACTGGCTCCCTCTCCGCTACCGCATTGACTTCAAACTTCTCCTGACTGTTTACAAATCCCTTCATGGTCTGGCCCCCACCTACCTGTCTGATGTTCTCCACCGCCACATCCCATCGAGAGCACTCCGGTCAGCCGACCAACTGTTGTTGGAAGTGCCCAGGTCCAGGCTAAAAACCAGGGGGGACAGAGCCTTCGCAGTGGCAGCCCCCAGACTCTGGAACTCCCTCCCCCTACACATCCGGTCAGCCCAGTCTTTAAATATTTTTAAACCCCAGTTAAAGACCCACCTTTTCTCCCTTGCCTTCGATTAGTGTCTTTTATTTTGTCTAACTCAGTCGTTGTCTTTTAACCCTTTTCTTTTCTTTCTTTTTCTTTTTAAGTAAAACACTTTCTGTGAAGCACTTTGGTTGCGGCTCAGCCGCTTGTGCTATATCAATAAAATTTGATTGATTGATTGAACCATGGCCAAGATAACCCCCACTACGAGTCTCATTGTGGAAGTACCAAAGATATCAGAGAACCCGACGCAGTCTACTCTTATCAAGGACTAGCGAAGACTTATGCTAAAGGAAGAGGCCAACATGAGATTTTAAGGTAAGCTTTAGCAAACCTTACCTTATGTTGCATGTTATGCACCATAACACAAACAGCAGAACGGTTATCCAAATAACAAAGAAGTGTACAACACTTGCGTTACAGTGTGTGTATTCACACACACACCACACACATGTGGTGCTCGCACGGTCGTAGCTCATTGTCTTATTGGTGGGCCAAATTTTTCTTTGTTTGTCTCTTTGTTTACAATAGACACTACAAAAACCACTCCAACTCACACTACACACCATGCCCAGCTACGCTAGTTCAACCCGTATCAAGCGATTTCGTGCTCCTGGTCACGAAAATTAATCTATTGAATCGTGTCCCAGAACATGATGGTGCAACTTTTTTGGTGCTACGAAATGTAAAACCATTTATTTTGAATGGGATTGTTCTGAGAGTTTTTCGTGCTACACAGAACAACATTTAAACCAATACATTTAAATTGGGAGATTTTCTTCGACTTCAGAAGGAGTGTGCGCAGATAGTACAGTTCACCCAGTTACACAGAAGTGAAAACCGTAAACGCAACAAAGGGTAAATGCAATATCATGGATACTCAGATTTTTGCAGCAGACCTCCTGAAAAACAGAAATTAACCATGTCCCATACGACGTAAATATCGTGCTACACAGAACGGAATGTGAACTAATGCATTTTGAATGGGAGCGTTTCTCTGACTATTTCAATATGTCCCGATACCACTTTTTCAGTTCCGACACAGATACCCCAGCTTTGGCTATCTGCCCATACCGATATCAGTCCGATACTTTGTTTCACTCTTGAACAATAATAATAATAAAATATAGGGAAACACTTTGCTCATAATTGCCAATTAGCCATCTATAAAAATCTTACTAATGAAAAGTTGAATGCCATTAATCAAGTAAAAAGAGTTAAAAAAATTCTAAATGGAGTAAACAAGGTAAACATGCAGAACATAAAAAAATGTAAAATGGTTGGAAACATAAAGTGAGGAGTAAAACATAAAACTAAAGTGATTTCCTTTGCGATAAAATATAGAATAGCTGAGCTGTTAAAGCTGATAGTTTGAAAAGGTTGAATCAAGTGTCTCATCACTTGTAGTAACGAGGAAAAGTGTTATTGATGTTATTCTTTTCACATCTAGCTTACAGTTTACTACTGCTGTGTTCTCTGTTAATAGCCAATTACGCACCTAAAGATCCCTGCCTCCATTAAAATGATTGGTCAAAACAAATGTAAAGCGCAAAATACTGAAATGCCCTGTTAACCCAGATTTGAGCTAATCAGACTTTAGATGTCTATCTAGTCTATCTAAAGTCAGATTGGTGAGACTAATGCATTGCTAAATGTGTCCACAGATAAGTTTGTTTACTGAGCTCTGTATACCACCATTATGTCTCACACACATCATGCAGGCATGATGGGACGCCGAACAGCAACTGTAGTAAAAGTGATTCATGCTTTTCATCAGCCTCCCTGACAGGCTGTGTTTGAGCCCCTGTTCAATGTGCTGTAGCCGTGGTAACGGCAGCAACAGGACCAGGAACATCATCATAACTACAGGGGGAGTGTTTGGATGCGGGTCTGTGGATTCATCTTCCGTTTTGATAGATTGACCCCAGGGTTCTCAATTTTTAAACACTAAAAGAGGCAGGCTCGAATCAGAAAAGCGAAGACAAAAGGACTTGTTGGAGAAAGCGTGATAAGTGACTGAGATGGATAACCGGTCAGTAAAGTATAAACCCAATTACTTTGTTATGCAAGGCATTGAAGAGACCATAATTCTGTGTTGTTAGCAATTAATTGGCCACCTCTGCTATACTTTCAAATGCACAATAAAATGACAATCATATTAATGATGATAATACATGATTAACGATGTTACTGTACTACATATAGGCTATATACAATCTATTTTTGTCTGATATAAATTGTTCCATCACATAAACTACATCTAAGGCATTGTGAGAAAGAACAGGCATACACCCAAGGTATTTCATCTCTCCTGCCCTGGCCCCCGGTTCAACAGTGGCCCCACCCAGTGACCTATCGGGATAACGCCAACCCTGAGCCCCCTCAGAGTCCTCTGGGGCCCAGGGGCCACCGAGGGCCAGAGAAGGTGCCGGCTCCCAGAAACAATAGAGGAAACTGTGTCCGGTCGGCCAGCGCCCGGGCTGAGGCAGAAGGCGCCCCGTAACCATTGTTCTGCCATCCCACTGACAACCAGTGATTTAGCACCGGGGCTGCCCCAGGAGCGTTAGGGAAGGGACAGCAGTGTGTGTGTGTGTGTGTGTGTGTGTGTGTGTGTGTGTGTGTGTGTGTGTGTGTGTGTGTGTGTGTGTGTGTGTGTGTGTGTGTGTGTGTGTGTGTGGCTCCACGCCCCCCCCCCCTCCCCGAACCCCTCCATCCGTGAGATGGCCGAATGAATCATGACTGACCCAATGTTGGGCCTGAGCCTGGCCTCTCCGTATCCCCCCCACCCCCCCCCGAAACCTTAACCCAGCCCCCCATCCACCCCCATTGCCCTCACCTCTCACTGGACAAACATGACAAATCTGGTGTTTATTTACTTAAAAAGACCTGGAGAAGGAGCTAAGGGAGGTGGGTGGATAAAAAACAGTGTAAAATCAATACTAACTTAGCAGTTCTTGCCCTGCTGCGGCCAGTCAGGAGTGTAATGAGGGCCCCAGGCGGCATGGGACGCAGCTGGCTGACCGTCGGGAGCAGAGGTTGAAGGAAAGACTTGCAGGGAATACGAGGCCACTACCCAACGCATCTTCAGTTCAATCCGCTATTCATGCGAGCGTTGCCGCCATATCGCGGGTTATTAATTAGCCGTAAACACAGCAATTTAATAGTTTTAATTTGATTCTGTAAACAGTGCGCGTGTGCTGATGGGTGATGCCGAGGTGCTGTTGGTGCATGTTTTCTGTCTGATCCTGGGGAGGTAAAAATGTCTCAGAGTTGGAGTTCAGACAGAGGATCATTGCATGTCTCGGAGAGCCCCCCAGGCTCCGGGACAGAGGGGAAACAGATAAGGAATGCCCCCCGGGGGGGGATGAGAGGCTGGGTGGCCGCCGGCGGGCCGAGCCCTCAACAGAAACAGCAGCAGCAGCAAACCATCATATCCTACATCACATCAGCCGCCCATTCCATCTCACCACGGGCAGAGCATACACGCAGCATTGGCCATGGATGAAAGTGGTGGAAAATGGGAGTCATTGTAAACCATTTTCTGGAGCCCTGGAGCCCACCCCCCCCCCCCCCCCCCCCCCCACGCCCAGAAACCAAACCGCCAGCACAACCCCCTCCATCTCCACCCTCTTCTTCCACAGTTCTCTTGAAGACAAATGGGTCTAGGGTAATGACAGAGTGCCTGGTCCACAAATCAGCAGCGGCCAACCTGCTCGTCCGCTGCTTCCTCCTCCTCTTGCTGCGGCTCCGGCGGCCCCCCCCCCTCCCCCTCCCCCCCCCCCCCCCCCCTCAACCTCAGCCCTTCCATTAGTCATGTGCACGCGGGCAACAGCAGCCAGCAGTCGTAATTAGACAAGGACAAATCGCCAGCCACGGACACGGACGGGTCCGGCCACTAAATAAGGCCCCGTTTCCATACCGACCAAGTGGGCGGCGAGCTGGACCAAAGGGATTGGGGTATAGGAGACTGGAGCCGGGGAGGGGCGGGTACTTTTCAACCGGTGCTACACTGTGGTCTCGGCCCGGCCTGGCCACTCATTCGTTTCCTTACAGGTCTGTGGCTCAGAGCCTCCTTGCTTACCGTACACCCCCGCTCTTGCCTATGCATCCTCATCGTCACAAACACTTAAAAACGGCTCCAAGATGGAGCCCAGTAGTGTGGATGTGAGTGCCAGTGTAGGCAGCTCACCTGACTATCGGGTCAAGGCAAGAGCATGATGGAGCAAGATGTCAGTAAAATGTGTACCGCAATTTATCATTTAATTATTCCATTCTCTGAAATGATCATTTCGAAAAGAAAATATATTTTTGTTGACCATAATAGGTTAACATATGTGAACCATATATGTATTGCCTTCCGCATGGATTATAATGCTAATAATGTAGTGCAGGAACAGCATGTTGTACATTTTATCCCTTTACAGGGGTAAGTCGTTTTGTAAAAAAAGCCACAGCTTTGAGGTTCATTCAAAATAATTGCTCCTTACAATACCATTACGTAAAAGGTGTAAATTGTACTGAAGGTCAGTATTATAGATACCCTATAGATAACATGAGTAAACCCTATTTGATATGCTTTACCACTTAATCGCATTTCAATTTAAGAGGTTGCAGTTTAACCAACTCTTAAATGATAGCGTCTGCATTACAGAGTAACATTCGTTAAAAAATATTGCAAATACTTGAAAGATCAATTCGTATTGTTTAAAGTGTCAAATTGTACATAATATTTTTTTTATTGCATATTATTTGTCCAGACGATTTCTTGAAAAACCTGAAGCCTCTGCTGCTATCTCTTTTATGCTCATTATAACTAACTTTGTTCGTTTCCACATGGCTCAGGATCCAATACCATTAGTAGGTGCAAGCAAAAAACCTTCCAGGAATCAATGTTCATATGGGTTCAAGAGAAACGTATAGGTTAAAAATGCAACAGAGCTGGAAACCCCATACTGCAACTCTCCCTCCCACACCAGTCAATGCAGAACCACTACGTCACTTGTTTTTGCGGTTGTCAAACCCAACTCCAAATAAATAAATTAAGCAAGTAAAGCGAAGCAGGAGCTATAAAGAGGTTTCAGGGTACATTAGGCGTAACATTAGATGGGTGGAATTAGCAAAAACGAAAAACCATCAAATCGCATTACACACTGCTAGAGAAACTAGCCGTCAACAAAATATAAATTAGTGCTATATCAAGGTGGAGCGGGCTGAATCTCCAGAGTAGTATCAGTAACAATTGTTTTGGCCAGGTCAGAGCTGCACCCCGCCTGCTCCCTTGGTGGAGCGGGGTCGACCATGAACTGACCGCCACACACACATACATACATGGCATGCTCCAGCGGAGCAAACTTTATTGATCTCCATCCTAATTTTCTAATTAGTTTTTTATTGGATTTCATAATCGTCATCAGGACACATCAAAAGAAACCCGAAACCCCAGCAAGATTTTCTGCCCTCCTCGACATAATTTTTTCGAGTTTCATTTTTTTTTCTCAAATGAAGCCATGTATTCAATTTCAACACCCCAGCTGTGAGAGCAACCCTCTGCTTTCTTTTTTTTGCTTCACTTTTCCACCCCAACTCCTTGGACAGCAAACACTGCACAAACACACCATTTTTCCCATGTGCAGTAAGTGATGTTTAGCATCGCACATTTTCTGCATGATCTGCTGCTATTTGTCACACTCCTGCTCTCCCCCTAGTCGCCCCTACTTGTGGCGTTCCTTAAACACTCGCAAGGAAGCCAAAAGTGCCAAAGAAAATAGTTAAGGAACATTGTCCCTTGCCGACAGTTATTCTGGCCACTGAATTGTCAGTGTCCTCTTAGTGTCCCTTACAGGCTTCCATGGCTCAAGTTAATTCATGCGGACCAAAGGAACTCTAGTCATCCCTCGACCCATCCATTAAAGGGACTGAAGGAAATAGCAGTTTTTACACGAGAAAAAAAACAGCATGATGGAAAATGTATTCAACAATTTTCGGAACTGAAGACGCTTGCCACCTGGCCATATTTCCCAGCACATGTACCATAACGCGCCCTCCACTATCCTGTCACACTGTCTCTGGGCTCTGGATGACACCAGTTAGTGTGGGTATTTTGTTTAACACAGGAAACATGGTTGTAGTCCAAGTGTACTGTAAAGCTTTGAGATCATCAACGCGCTGAGAGATTCAGAGTCGAACCTGGGGCAATAGTTTCCAGGAAATACAAAGTTTGGCCGTGAAGCGGTCATTAGAAATATTTGTGTGTACCGTTGAGAGATTGATGACTTATGAGGAATGAAGAATATCAAAGCGGTTAAGGGAAGAGGAACATTAATATTCTCTTAAACAGAACGGGACCATTATCAAGTCATGATAAACTAAAGACTACAGACACAACTGTCAAATTAAAAGGAACGGGTGTTCATTGGGTAGTCCGATGGCTCACTATTGCTTTAGTCGCTCTCAAGAAAACCATTAATTCTTAATTTCTAATAATGCAATATATAAATCAGAGACATTGCTTTGGTGCCATTACTATTGCAAAACCTTTTGAAATCTCTTCAGGGAACACTGCTGTAAATTACAAAATATGGTACGTTTTGGCAGGGACAGCAACTGTAGCAGAAGAGTTAAAGACTAACAAATTCGGTAAAAGTAATTCTCCAAGTCTATACAAGCCACGTTGGGTTTTGGCCTCGATCCTTGAAGTTCTGCCAATATGCTAGGATATTGTCCTCTACTACTTTTCTCTATCTCTGCACCCCTCAATCACCACCCTCGGTCAGTATAAGGTGTGTAACAGGGCCACAGGTCAGTGGAAGGGGCTTAAATCCCGGTGAAGATGTTCTTGGCCTTGATCACGGTGCCCATCGATCCCTGGCTGATTCCCACTCAGATACGTCTTATTTTATTAGTGGCTTCGGCCTTCTGCCGCCCAATTTCACTGTGATCAATACCAACATGGGGATAGCCCATATTTTTCTCACTTTTAGTGCCTTAGCACTGTTTAACCGTGTCACCTGATAAACGGCACGCCCTTCCCAAACACTGATTTCCTATTGATTTCTCCCTTATTCTACCATTCCTTCCTTCGTCACTCTCCCATTGTTTTTATCTCCGCTTGTCTCCCTCTCTTCTCCTCACTCAATGCCTCGCCTCCCCTTCCATCGGTGGGGAGGGCGCTATGTGGGCCATTTTACTATCCTCTCAACCACAGTCACTCATTCTGTTGATGGGGAGGGTGAGCTCAGTCATGCCAGGGCACCGTGACACCATGTACTTCATCATTGCTCTTAATGGGAATAAGTGAAGCATTATCCAAATGACACATCTATGGTTACACTTGAATAATTCGTAACACGGAAATCATTTAAAATAATTGGAAGTCTCTCGTGGAAAGTTCTCGCTATAAGTGAAAAACAATTGCCCATATTTTCTTAAAAAGAAAGTTGACATGGCATTAAGGGTTCATAGTGTGCCATGTACTGTTGTGCTAACCTGCGATGTGTGCATGCATACGGGCATCTATACTATGTATCTGTGCACGCACGCATGGATGTAAGGGTGGCCAAGTACCCACAGAGCACAATATAGTGCACACAATGCAACAGATGCTATGACAACCTGGTAGGAGACAGCTCCATCCATCATCACTTGTAGCCCTGATGATCAAAGCAGGGGCTGGACAGGAGAGCAGCATACACTGGGAGTTCCAGCAGGCAGTATAGAGCTTCTGTGTAAGACACCCTGCAAATGTAAGATCTAATTCAAAATTAGATTAAAAAGTTACGAGTGGATGACATTCCTGAAAAATAGACATTCCTATTGTTTTTTAAATTATGTAAGATATAGACCTAAATATAGGTAAGAGTTATTGCTGATAGTCAACTAACCATCCAGATCAACTAAAGCAAATATTATAAATTGACTGAGATTATCTGTCCCTGTTACAGTTAGAACTGTAAAATGAGGCCCCACAACATCATGTTATATATTATTATATTGTTTAAGTGGCAGGGCCTGGCTAAATCAAATGCTATCCTTTTTAATTCTGAAAAATTGTTAACCTAGTATGAAAACGCATGGTTTACGGTTGGAAAAAAGGGTCCAGGTCTCTTCAAACAGTCATATAAACAGCATCTGTAAGAAGATCCACTAACACAAGGTGACATATTTTATTAGTCCTCCACCCCTGCACTGTAACGGTGGGTTACGCGATGAACTGACATTTACAGGCAAGTTCCACTGAGAGGGAGAAAGCCCGCTGAGGAGCTGACCATGAAGGCAAGGACACGAGAGTGGGTGAGAGCAGAGACTTCCGATTAACACAAACGGAGAGGGTGCAGGGAGCCCCCCCGAGAGAAGTAACCCCAGCATTTTGAACAGCGATGATTTTTTTTTTTTTAAATACTGAGCACATCTGCACCAGGTCTGTATCAACGGCCGCGACCAGAGAGGAGCTAGAGCACCAGCTAGCGTTGGCGGAGCTTCACCGCCTGCGAGCGCCCCTCACACCCCAACACATAAATCACGAGCAGGGGAGTGTAAAATTCAATCGGCTCCTTCCATCCATTTCACGTGAAGCAGACTGAAGGTTGGCCTTGTAGTGCCTGAAAAAGAAGGGAAGAAAGTGGAGGGGCTGGGAGGGCGGGGGGGTGGGGGGGGGGTTGTGTGCAGGGAAGAGGCGCTCCCTACACTTCATCAGGACCCCTACTTCATAACAAATGGAGTGTCTCTACGGCGGAGGAGTGCCATCAGAAACGTGCGTTCTCTCTATCCATTTAATTCCGGCGGTGGAGGAAGGGTCAGGGAGGGGAGCAGCGGGCGCTGGGTTCTGTTCGCCGCCCGGCGCTTTCCCAGTCACACAGTAAACTACCTTTTAGGAATTGTTTCTCAATAAGAAATGATCAGTCCATTTATCTGCACCAGGCGGGCCTGTCTCTTCACCCGGACCTCCAATATTTTTCGTTTGACCTGATCAGGGCTATAAACTAGGCCGAGACACTTTCAATTTGTCACCCGGGGAGGCCTCTGCAATTCCAGGCTACTGATTTCATCCTACCTAGCAAATGTAAAAATCACTCCCCCTGCTTGAATTTTTCTTTGTTTGGGGGCCGGGGAGGGGGGAATATTTTCAGCCAAGCTGTATCCTGTTTTCATGGAATGATATTATTTCACATCCATTCATGTCATGAATGCGATGATGCTTTTTGTTTTTTTAGAGCTGCTGTTCAGATATATGATATTGATTTGGATTTATGAGGTTGTTTGGTATCGTGGATATCAAATACAATTGCATACAGGGTTTTATACCTTTTTTTCCCTGCCTGGTCTGAAATGTGGCTCTTTAGGAATCAAATTTGGTAATCTCATTAAACAGTTTGGGCTGACTGAAATTAACTATGAATGTCTGTTCCTTCTTGATCGTCATTATCCACATTAGCAATGATCGTGCCATAACCAAAATATAGAATACAGTCAGGTCTATTTGAAACATTCTGTGCTATTTGGCTGCGTGTTAAGTTAGTTATTTCGAACTTGCAACAGTCTTGCGTTAATACATTTGGTTAATATGTGGTCAAAGAAGGTAGCCAGATATTTGATATTTTTTGGAACAAAACGTCCCAACAGAACATTTTGACCTTCCCCAGGTCTTATCCAACATAACACGTGGGCTCACAGTGCTATACCAGTGGTTCAAAGAACCAGCCTAGGCCATTTAAAACAGTTAGCCTGAACACGTCATGCTTGAATAGTCACCAAGGAGAGAAAAATTAACCCGTTTGTTTTCTTTCAAAACACGTATAAACTTTGAACAGGGGTAATTACAATTCACACCTGACTTCCTTTCCCATTAAACCAACAGAAACAGTTAAACATTCCTTAAATTAGATGGAACATGTCAATGATTTTTTTGCAGCCCTGAAACACCAAGGGAAACAGTCAACCCCATACACACAACCTGTTCAAATTGCTGCCTCGTTCAAACCACGTACCCACTATTAATCACTGATACATCCGGCTGTCATGCCTGGTATCATGGCCATCGTTGCACAGCCATAATGGCCAACTGAGTGGAACACAAAAACACATGCAGATATTTCATCTATATTGTCTTATACTTCCATACAGGGCGATAGGGATATTTGGACTCACTCAGGTCAAATCTCCTCTCGTGTTCTGGATCGTGGACAGCTGGGCTTCCACCTGCTATGCTTCCAATGGATCCTGTAATAGCAGCAATAATACAATATCAATGGCGAGCACTGAAGGCATTAAGCTTCGGTGTGTAGTACATCTGCATGATTTATTCGATTATTTATTTGCAATGTACATTTCTAAATAAGGGAAATAACATTACAAAGAGTTGGAATGTGGGCTAAATTTAGAATGTAGGCCCTGCTGTACCTGCTTTTCAATTCCTAAAAGCATCTTTAGGAAGATCTTTATAATGCATTACTGAGGCAATAGCACAACTATTAAGCCTACATGTTCATGGTGTGGGACTGTGAACTGCATTAACACAGATTCACACATTTTCCACAGGACATTAGATTGAATCCAGTAGCATATTTCGATTTCACTACTTATTTATTTGTCCCAATAGGACCATAAATTCTCATCGGCTACGGTTTAAATTCACATTGTGCACCACCTGAATCAACAGGCGGTGTTTAACGATACAGCTTACATCATGCGAAATAGTTTGTGTTGGTTTTACACAGCAACCATGTGTCCATAGTTGAGAAAGTTGTTTTTGTTTTGTTGGTTTGAGTTTGAAAATACCTGAGAGTTGCAATTTACAATTTAAAATATTGCTGCTGGGACTGGGCCCCACAAAATGAACATCATAACGAGTAGATAACCGTACTTCCGGATTCATTATCCACCCACGTGGTGTTAGGACCTATTATAGGTCCTAAATAAGCCATACCGAAAATACCTTAAGATATAATATATGAAGGTATTTTCGGTATGGCTTATTTTCGGCAGAGTGGATGACCCCCTCAGAAACTCCTTGCAAACGTTGATTAATTTAATCAAATTAATTTAAAAAGTAAATTTAGCTGAATAATGCTTTAACCACATTTTACATAAAACTGGTAATCAAGCAGCATGCCTGGTCATCCGGAGCCCGTTCTGACCCCAGCTCATTGGAGATAGGCTATAGCCTACTATACAAATATGACGACTACATCAACATTATTTTCATGTCTAAACATATGTAAACATCGAAATACATCCCTAATAGAAAGGGGCTCAGTGGAGTCAAAATTAAGATTCTGATTTAGACTAGATTGTTGAAACCTTTACGTCCTCCTCGTCGGTAACGCTCCTTCCTTTTCTTGCAAAGTCCAACATTGACACCCCCTGGATAAGTAAGGCACTGCATGCAAACAACAGTCACAGCATCCACAGGCATACCAAAGACATGGGAACACCTCAGAGCCTGGACATACGACTTTATTTGATGATGTATTCAAGAGATGATAGGGAACAGAGCGCTTTGTCAAAGTTAAACAACTACATGGTTTTAAATGTTATAGTTTGGCTGCATACAGATTCTGGGTACCAGCACAAAGGTTAATAAATCATTGTATACGACTGCTATATTTGTGATTAATCTATACACTGATTTCCAATATATTACTATATATCACATGCAGTAAGTCCTCAGTTTTCTACTCATCTAATCAGATCAAATATTTCTTGAAATCATTGTGTAGTCCTTAAATGGTTAACGGTCTCACCTGATCTAGTTATTTCAAGAATACGTCATCTAAGAAAATCATGCAGGCATGAGTTCATAATGTTGCAGAGTTTACTTGACAATTACACTTTTATGAACCAAATGTAACAATACAAGAACTATTTTCTTGCTCAACTGATTGCTTTCAATTCCTTAAACCAACATTTTAACTGAAAATATTTAAATAAATAAAAAACATGGATAAAAGAGAAAAAAAACATGAGGTAGGCATTCTTTAAAAAAAGAAAAAAGGATAGTATAACTAAAAGATGAGGTGGATGCCTCCTGGGCACCTCCCATTGGAGGTGTATCACCCACTGCCAACTGGGAGTAGACCCCCGTGGTAGACCAAGGATGCCCTCAAGGGATTCCATCTCCTAGCCTGCCTGGGAAAAGCTAAGGGTCTCCCAGGAGGAGCTAAACTAGAGGAAGTTGCCGGGGGAAACTGGGGCGCCTGGTCTGCGGCTGTACCCGCCCTAATGCCACTGTAACTAAAAGTGGAGAACCGGTATTCAAAAAGATGGATGCATGGACGGATAGCAAGAAATGTTTTAATCAAAAACGTTGTCATCAATCCTGACAACACGAATGGAAATGCAAAAATGTATTTGAAGTAAAAAATAAACAATACAGCAAGAGGGGACAAAAACATAAATGCTACTTTCTTTCTGATGCTGTTCAATTAATGTATAAGTGGATGCAAGCACAGGAACAAATGGCACTTAATTTTGGTTTTTGAATTCACAGTTTTGTAATTCAAACGCTAAAGTTTTACCTTCACATTCCATTTGAGAATAGAAAGTGAAATATGGTTGATAAAAAAATTGGCACAGTGTGGTATCAAGGCTACTTTGATTGAGATAGCCAGTTGTACACTGACAACAGTTTGAAAACAGTAGTCCGAAGGAAAACAACTCATTCACATTTGTCATTCAATCAGGGGTCATCACATGAATTTTAAAACATTTCCAGCCACAGCAAGAAACATTAATGTGTTATTAAGGGACAATCAAATTAAAGATGATAAGATTCCAAAATATTAAAATGAAAATTTGCTCTGCATCGCAAACGAAAACCAAACAAACAACAGAAAGAGGCACCCAGTCTATGCGGCAAGATAATAAAAAAATAACTCCCTCAAAAGTAGAAAATCCAAACAATCTGATGTCCTTAATTTTCGTGCTGCACTGCAACAGGAAAATATACAGCTTTATGAAACAAACAAAAGACGCCAGGCTCTAGGGAATAGGTCAGTCTCTTACAGAGCTGTCATTGAAAACACTTAATACTATCTACAGGTATGTTTGGTCGCCACTATCTGACCACATCTGAAAGGACACAAGTAAGGCACATCCTGAACTACTGCCACATCCAACAACTGACCAAATCACAATCAGACACTCCGCTGGCTTCTAGACAAAAACAAAAATAACTAAAACCGCTTACAAACGTAAGCAAATCACCAGTGTCCAATCTAGCATGGCCAAATAGGGCCTCCTTTGTGGAGGGGCATGACTGTGCAGATGAACAAGAAGTTACATTACATATATATATATAAACAGGAAGATGGGTGGGGGCACAGTGGTGCTTTAACTGTGGGGATAACTGTGGTCTTCATGGCTGATCTGGGTAGGTCTCAGAGAACACGGGATCTCTTACTGGCTAGTGACCCATGCTAAAGGAACACAGAGAATAATGTATGTGGTTAGAATCAATGCATGACACAGTGGGGAGCCATTAAATACTAACAATATGACTGGATTATATCTGCAAAATGGGTTGGCATACATGGCATTCGTAACTTTGTTTTTATAACTGCATGTGTCCCATAGGATCTATTTAGGAACAAGCTCCACTATATTTAGCAACAAGCTCCAAAAATATTTATTTCGAACATATATCATGCAGTGTTTCCCACAGACCAGGTATCAATGTGTGGCGGGGGGGGGGCATAATATATATAAACTATAACCGCATTTCACATTAATCGCAATTATTACACAGGTCTTCTCAATGCCATGGAACGCTCCGTTCACTTGCATGGGCCCATCACAACTTCCGACGGTGAATTATATTTGATAATTCACTGTTGCCAAGTATAATCATGTGTATAACTGACCGCTGTCAAGAAAAACAAAGGATTTTTTGCCTCTAATGAAGTCTTTGGTATCACTCCGCAAGTACCGGTAACTTGTCAACCCCAGCATCTTTGCTTGCTAAGCGAGGGCAACGTCTTTGGTGGACTATTTCTCTGCTGATAAACCCTACGAATGCTGGTAAAAAAGAAATTGTAAAAAGATACACCATGTTACGTTGTTTTTTCGTAGCCGTGTAATAAGCGGGATAATATATAGAACATCGCCGGTCATTATCGAAAATAAGCCCCTTCAGGGCGAAGCAAGACACCTCTGCTGCGCGGTCGATACATTATCCCTTACATATCCCGCTGCTTCGGGTTTGCCTTTGTAGGCGCGCTGAGAGGAGGAGCGGGCGAATCCGCTGTCAGTGCGTGTGCATGTATGATACGCGGCTTTATCCAATAAGTGGTACCCGCGCACCATTGGCATGCATGCACACTTGTCTCTGTGTGCGAGCGAGAATGACCGGGAGAAAGAGTGCTATATGGAGATTAATGAACGGAACGATATTTATATTTAAAAATTCTATTTGTGGCGCTCTGTGTCGATTCTGTGGCGCTGCGCCACACATTGGTCTATGTATGGGAAACACTGGCATGACTTTTTGTGTGTTTTCCTTACCTTGGCTTGCTTGTAAAAGTGTGGGGCCAATTCAACCAACCAGGTGGACTCCACAGCAGTTACGTCACGCATGTAGTACTTTGCCGTCTGCACCACTTCATTATAGACCACCCTGAGAGCAACAGGTCGAGCAACATAAGATTAAGTCAAATCCAGCAATTCCACTTAGTTAAAATGGTAATCAGGTTCAAACTAATTCCCTGTATGTGTAAGTGTCTCTGTTCAATATCCTAAGAGAAGGATATTTTTCCTCACACGCTCGAGATTAGCATGCTATTTTGGATCACAGATTCTCGAGAGTGGACCCCATTATATCCAGAGATCCAAGAATGATTCTAGGGTTTAGCAACATTTCACAAATTGGTTCAGAATTAAATTTGATGGCTTCATCCGGTATTGATCTAAGTGGGCTAGGATGGAAGTGAAAGGAGCAGGTTGTTGATGGTTTGAAAAGATAGAAAACATTATCTTTTCAAAAAGGGAACTTCGTATTGACGCCGGTATCAATAGGATCCCGTAAAGAATGGTTGCGAAAACAATCGACAGCTTGACATCCATTATAGCCTATCTGAAAGCTAAAAGAAGAGGCCAACAAACGAATCACTGAATCCAATTCACAAATAATGGTGTCTGCATTCTGGAGTCATACCAGACAACCTGTGGACAGGCCCATGGGTCCAAAATAGCAACCCTATCTGTTAGAGCCATGGATATGACGAGGCTGATGTTTGCATGCTGTGCCCAATGCCTTTAAGGTGTACTGTGTTCTTACCATTTGGGAGGTTTTTCACCGTACAACACAGAACTTGGATGGATATGAAGCTCTCGGTCATCCCTCAATGTCCTGCAGAGAGTGGAGAGCAATGAGGGTAAATATAGATTCCTGTCAAACGATTATAAGAGTTGGAACACTAACACACGACTAAGAAAGCCTGACCTGTAGGAACCTGAATGGTGAATCCGGGCTGCGTTGGCAAAGAACCCAGCAACGATGCACCTAAGGATCACGTCTGGGTCGCCTGTGCGACAAAACAAAAAAACACCATGGAGTTACACCACCCATCACTCCATGCACCGAGGAAATCACACACACAAAATCTTCTCGGACAGATTCAAACAGACATGAAGACACACACAACATACCTTCGCTGGAAGTCCGCGGTACCTTGAACTTGTTCATGAGCCGTCTGAGCTGCTCCCTCACAGTGATGGCGCGCAGGAGGCCCTTGTAATTGAGGAAGTGCTCCTGGCACCATTGAGAGCTCTTCTGGTGCTGCAGAAGGAAGCATGGGGGGGGGGGGTGGGTGTGGGTAGGTAGGTAGGTAGGAATACTTGTAAGCTTTAAAAACCATTTATTATTTTGTCATCAACGGAGAGGAGCTCGTTGGAGCAGGCCAAGTGTGCGTACCTTGATAAAAGCTTCGTACACGTTCAGCATGGTTGAGGTGGTCTCCTTCGGCCACTGCAAACTTCCGGTGCTCACGTGCCTAAAAAAAAATGAGATGTGCGTGTCAGGTGTGTGTGTAGCAATATATAACAATTATTTATGCAAGCAATGATTCACTTACAGCCACTTTCTTCTGATTGGATGGCACCACGAAAATATTTTGAATCTGCATCATGGCCGCGATGGTTACAATCTCTTTGGAGCAGCCGTAATTCCCTGCCTCCAAGAGCATTTTGGCAAACATGGGGCTCAATGGGAACTCCGCCATCCGTACCCCCATAGGGTCAGTCAGACGTCCATACTGGTCCAGACCTGAGCACAAGATCACAGATGCACACCAGGTTTAAGGCCATATAATGGAAAGGCGTTTCAAGGTTGAATATGCTTAGGTAGACGGAGGGGTAGGTGTTGAGACACAACAATGTGACGCTGTTGTTCACACTAACACATGCACACTGCAATTAAAGGATAAGGACTGAGGGAAAAGGGAATTCCCTGGGTGGGATGGGAACCTCATGCTTGAACATAAGGGCTTAAAACCTTATCTCCACAGTCCCTGCACCATTTTGCTGCCCTATTTGTCTCTCACCTCCGAGAGCGTAGAGCAGTTCAAGCGCTTGGATCATGGACTGAGCTGGAGGAGGCTGCATGAGGAGAATAAAGTAGAGCAAGTAAACAAAATATGTTGATGTGTTTAGTTTCACCATGGAAGTCATCATAATAATGGGGTCTCAAGATGCTGATTTTTTTTTCCTAAGAAAGCAATCACAATGAAATTAGCTTTCACAAGGCACATCCCAGCCTCGCTTGGGATGCAAAGCGGGTTCCCTTACAGAGAGGAAGCTGAAGCGCAGCACGTTGTCGATACCGAGGGCTTTGAGCTGCAGTATGACGGGGGCCAGATTAGTGCGCTGCATCTCTGGCACAGTAGAGGCTGGCAGCTTCTCATAGTCCTCCTCTGTTAAAAAGGCATATAGAGGTGGACAGAATTTGAGGAGACAGCACAGGGGTAGACACAATGTGACAAGACAGAGAACACACACACACACACACACACACACACACACACACGTGTAAGGCATGCGTATTCACTGCATACCCGTGTATAATCTGAAGCATTTCCCAGAGCGGTTGCGGCCAGCCCTTCCAGCCCTCTGGCTGGCCGAGGCCTTGGAGATTGGACTGACCACCAGAGACTCGATGGCAGTAGAAGGGTTGTAGGCTCTCAGCTTCACGAATGCACAGTCAATTACAAACACAATGCCGTTGATAGTGATGGAGGTCTCCGCTATGTTGGTGGCCACAATCACCTGAGGGTACAAATAGTCGAGGTTCAGATTTACTGGATTGGTTTGGAGGTTACACTGCTAGACACAAATTGTATGGCGAGAACAAACGAGCTGTGAATAAACATACATCATTTTGCAAACAACTATAGCAAATCTGAATGAACAATATGTGCAGAAAAAAAATCCATGGAAGTACACCAAAGGAAGCGTTCACCTTGCGGACAGTGGGTGGTGCCCTCTCAAAGACCTTCATCTGCTCAGCGTATGGCAGTCCAGCGTACATGGGCATTACCCGCAAATATTTCTTCATGCCGTAACGTGACAGAGAGCGAGCCTGTTCCTGGAGCAGAGATACCACCTTCTCCACCTCTTCCTATAATAAAAAAAATAAATAAAAATAAAAAAAAATAAAAAAAACACAAGAATACTTAAATGGTTATGAAAGATAAAAAAATACCTTATCCAGAGGGGATAAAGCATGGCTACTAACCTGCCCAGTGAGAAAAGCAAGAACGTCTCCATCGTCTTCTGTTTCATGGATCTTCATCACCGTTTCCACCGTGGCCTTCACATAGTCTGGTACAGGACTGAAGAACCAAACAAGGACAGCAGACAAAGGGGTTCAGTGACAATACGGCCTGCAGGTACCTACAAAAGGCTGTTATTCAGGTTGGCAGTTCCTTGGATACCTGATGGTGTAGAACATGTCCACAGGGAACGTGCGACCTTCTACTGTGAGTATACCACACGTGTCCTTGTTAGGATCTGCAGTCTCGTTCAGGTTGAAGAACTCTTGGAATTTCTTCAGAGGAGGAAAGATGAAGCCAATAAAAGATTTGAGCATACGCGAGACAAAAAGAAAAAAACACCCTTTAGCTATTCTGTCAAAACTCCACTAAACAAATGCGGCATCTCGATACAAGTAATAATAATGGGGATGACGTTTGTGTCCAGATGAACAATACGTTGTGCTACATCCACTTTATTTGACGCAAACCGTGGCAGATAATATCTTGCCTGGAGATATCTACCAATCTCTTGTGAAGGCATTGCTTTGAGCTCCGTCCGGAGGGCGTAACAGTGCAGCTGTTTGGAGGGAACATAATCACCTTGGCATCCAGTGTGGCAGAGGCGACGATCAGTCTCAGGTCTCGCCGCTTCTTCTGAATCTATTCCAGGGAGGAGAGGAACGGCAGCCAGGGACATTAAATGACACGATGGGGAGATGCGAATGTTGTTGACTAAACACGATGATAATTTATTTGTGAGGCAGTATGAATGTCCATATATCAATGTTACCTTCTTCAGTAATCCAATGGCGATGTCGGTGTACAGGGTTCTCTCGTGGGCCTCGTCCAACATCAACACGCTGGGAAAAATGAGCACAGTAGACGGTATAGGTCAAAAATGGCTTTTCTCCTTCAGTGCAATGCTTCTGTATAATAATATATTAGGCTACCTATATTTTTTCAGAAGAGGATCAGCCATCATCTCACGCACCAGCATGCCATCTGTTAGAAACTAACGAAGACAGGCACGGATAAGCAAATACTCTGATGAACAGATATCACATATGTCGGAAGATGAATGACATTCAGAAGGCGTAATACCTTGATTCTGGTAGCTTGGGGATCAGAGCAGTCATCAAATCGGATGGTGTAACCCACCTCATGTCCTAGGAGGGCCCCCCTCTCTTCTGCAACACGATTAGCCACCTACCAGAAGATGGACAGACACATCTTAGTCAAGTCCGTTGACGTTATTTTCAACCTGCATCTCAATGAACATTAGCAGGTGATTGGTGAGTTTGACAGGGCGGCAGTGGCTCAGGAGGTAGAGGGGCTTGGCTGGTAACCAGCGAACGATCCCCAGATCCTCTTAGCTGAGTGTCAAGATGTCCCTGAAGGCAAGGCACCTTAACTGCTCCCGACGAGCTGGCTGTCTCCCTGCATGGCTGGCACTGCCATCAGTGTGTGAATGTTTGCTTGAATGGGTGAATGTTAGGCACATATGAGGTTCATGTATCTTGGAGTTTAAAACCTTACAGAAATGGCTGCGACACGGCGGGGCTGTGTCACTCCGATGACTCTTCCCTCCGCTGCCCAGCCAGCCTCGAGGAGGTACTGAGGAGAGGAACATCAAAAGGGCAGGGAACACAAAGAGAATAAGAGATAGACTCAATTAAAGACTACTGCAAACCAGGCATGAAACAGAAAAGTTTGGGCTCATTTGTTCGGAACTCAAAAGAGAACACAAAGCATATTTTGAAGGTTGTGTTGATACACAATGGGGAATAAGCCGGTTGAAGGACACGATTCAACTGCTGCATTGGAGAGCACTGCAGCTTTTTTCGTTTGGTGCATATTCTACGTAGGAACATCTGAATTTTGTTAAATCTGGATGCATTCAAATGGTTCAAGGACCACAACTGAATCTAGAGCTGTACAAACCTGAGGAATTTGTGTGGTTTTTCCACATCCTGTCTCACCGACGATGATTACTGTCTGGTAGCTCTCCACCAAGTACAATACGTTGTTTCTGTGCTGGAAACATATTTTAGGGAATATATGAATAGAATACATTGTGTACAAGATACAACATACAGTCAAACATGAGTTAACTACTAGGTATTTTGTCCATTTAATACTATTGGATAGTTGTGGGCAACCTTAAAGACAGGGAGTTTCTGTCGTTGCTTTTCTATGGAGAGAGCAGTATGCGGGTTGAATATGACTGGGGAACCGGTGGTCTCAGACGTGAGCTCCCGCTCCTCTGTGATCCCTGGTGCCTCTGATCCTGGTTGAGCAGAATGGGATAGTATATGGTTGATTTAGCATCATTTTATTTTTTCGATTACAGCTACTGCAACAACACAGGGAACTGAAACAGTAAGCACTTATAATTGCGTACATGGATATCATACATTTGACATTAACTATTAAATAAATACGTTTTGTGTTTGTCGTTTATAAGTACAGCATGCCATTTGCGATCAGCATAATGGCATGGTACACAAAAAAAAACAGTCAACAGAAACAGCACCACTGCCATTTCCTTTTAAACCTTGATACTTTGAGACCTATTCTTATGACACAGTGCAGTCCTGCATTGCTACTCTGTAGAAGCAGCGGAACCCATTGAAGAACTAGCTGCAGTCTGCATATCACGCAGCTACCACCGAAAGGTGCGTCATAGGAACTGACGACAGTCCAATAAGCCACAGAAAATGAATAACTGCTAAATATAGAAACAGAAACAATGTATCTATGCACAAAATGCGTGTTTTGCCTTACTTACCCGGCTTCCAAAATTTCATCGTGGAGAGGGGAGTCGCCATTTTGGCTTCTACGTCACATATTTCTCAAACGGTCGGTGACGTCACATGTCGGGATTTCGAATTTTTGAATGTCACCCAAAGACAAGGCAGGCCTACGCATCATTCTGATTGAGCTGAAAAATATATCAATCATGCTTCGTCATTTTACTTTTTCAAAAGGCTTATATTATTCAACGACCTATGCTTAGGACATATTTCAAAAATATTGCCTATGGTTAAGTCAAACGAATTAACAATCAATCACAGACAATCTCCTGGAAAATGGAGGCTACACAAAGCCTACTTTATTGTGATATTTCAAAAGAGCCCAGTCAGAAAATACAATCCTCGCAAAAACCTTCCATGATGTACCTACTATTATCATTAGTCACCTTACAATGGCTGTCATTAAAATGTATTCACTATAAAATACTGAGCGGTCTGTTACATCAGTTGAGATATAACTAATACATAGAAAAAAACAGCATGACATAATATGGACTTAAATCAAAATGGGACATTGATAAATCAGGGTGTTTAAACAAGTTTCAAAACATTAGGTAAGACCTGATCAGGAAGCTACACATGTAAAAACTAAAAGAAAAACTTAAATTAATTATATCCACTACTTACAATCCATCCAAGACAAATGACACCATACATACTAGTAGCAAATCATGGCAGTGCATATAACAGTTTAAGCTTTATTTAATGGACTTTATGCCCTTCAATACATGCATATATTGTTCTTTGTTTCTTACACAGTCTCCTAGTGTGGCAGCATTGGAACTGTTAGGTCTGGACTGATTGATTTTGATCAGCCAATTTTAAAGTTAGATATTTGTGAAAAAATCACATGTTAGGTATAGGGGCCAATAAAGCAGAATAATCTTGAAAATTAAGAAAATGAAAGCCAAAAACGTGAATTTTGTTTTGCTATCACAAAAAATGACTGTTGCATTACACTCTCAAAGACTGACATGTGGTGTTTACATTGTATTACCAATGACCAATGATGACATCATTTCAAAACATGGATTAAAACATTTCATCACATCAACGTTCCAGCATGGAATTGCAGTATCTTTCCCCACTGCTTTTAGGTTAAATAGTGTTAAATAGTGGATCATAACGTTGTCGGTTGGAGAAAGTAAAACATATTTTAGAAGAGATACAGAGGTACGTGAAGTATCTCTGGGACTGTCAAGACCTATTGTAATGTATTTAGTAATGATGTTCTACGAAGGAGCCGCTCACTGCTCAAGGAAGAGGTCCTGCTGTTACCGCTCTCTCTCCATGTACTTCTATGCTGTGTCTTGACATTTTTCCTTCAATTGAAATGTTTGTTTGAATGAATTCTCCCCGGTGGTCTTCTCTCATTCATGATGAAGTGCTGTGTAAAATATTATCCACACCACCTGGGAAGAGAAGAACATAAAATACAATCAAGATGAGTATGGTGGTCTGGGTACTGTGCTTGGTCACTGTGAGCTACATAATGCTCCACTCCAGGGGGCTCCAAGGCAGTTTTCGTGTATGTGTATGAAATGATTTAGCGGCCAACAAGTATAACATCCACGATAATGATAGTCTTATTTGAGACTAGAGCCGTTCATTGCCTTGAGTGGCATTAGGGTCATTGAATAAAGATATGGACTTAAATTAATTGTGATGGGAAGCCTTTATGATGAATATGATTGGGACATTGTAAAACTTAAGTTTTAAAAAGAAAAAAAAGGCTAAGTGATTTGCTATAGCTATTGTTATCATCATTATTATGTTTTTCAGTAAAATAAAGCACAAATCCAAACAGCATTACTAAAAGTGGTTTCGAAAAAAAATAAAATAAAGATGCATGAGAGAAGTATTATCTTTAAGAAATGGAACGTTGTCGCCCTAAACAGAAGCCCAATAAATTGCATTAGCTCCAGTCATTTGAAAATGATGACGGTGGACGTGTTTGCCAGCATTAGAGAATTGGGGGTTGAAGTTTTACAATTACAATTGTAGAAGTGTAACATGCAAATTAGTTAACACCTTAAAGCCAGAAAACTGGAAGATGACCATAGAAATAAATCATATATTCTATCCTCAAACCATTTAAATTGTAAGCAATTGCTTAAACCTGATTTATACTGCATGTTCACTTGATTACGTAAAACTTCTAATTGTTTGCATAAAGAGTTGAGAATCTTTACCAGAAATAAAGCAAAAGATGTCATGAAGCCTTCTTTAGTGAGCTCCCAGGGCCCCCCATACTCCTCCTCGTCAATCTGCTGGAAACTACTGAAGTACACATAGAGGACGCCAGCATTGATGACGCAGAATCTAAAAAGAAAACAAAGAGGATTACCCAAATGCCGTCATTTGACAATCTTTATAACATGCAGGGCTATTTGTTGCCATGCCATTACAAGGTAAAAAAAAAAAGAATAGTACTTAATGGTCAGCTGAAACAAAAAGAACGGTAACAATCAATACTTACATGGCTATTCCCAAGAATCCCTTCAGTGGCGCGACACCCCATACCACACCAAGGATTATAGCAATGATTTGCCTGATCCAATAAATTACATCTAAAAATTCATCCTGTTTAAGAAAAGATTTGCATGATTAATGTTGAGATATGCATTACCATGCTTGACTACTGAGATAACAATGAACAACATTCATATTATGTATGCAATAAATAGGACCCAAAAAGAACAGAACCTTAGGAATAACCCTTTGTGGGTAAAACGATGGATAAAAGCACTGCAATTCTGGTTTGTAATTGTTTTAATTGTGGGTCAAAAGCTTGTGTGGGAATAGAGTATGCAATACCCAGCAAGTGTTAGTTGTGTACACTGTTATCCTGCTAAGGTCAACGCTAGGGGGAATAGCATTTCCAATCCTTCGATGACGACAAGCTAATAGATTCAACTATATGGCAATTAAGCTCTGAAAACTACACTACTACAGACTATAGTCCTTGTATACTAGCAGTCCGAGGCCCTCTGCTTACCTTCTCCTCCCAAACAGCATGACTGTTGAAGGCTTTGCCCCATGTGGACTGCTTCACACCTCCGTTGACGAGATGGATCTCTTCTTTCCGCTTGGAACCGTTCCTCATTCTGAGTTTGTTACGCCGGTGAGTGACAGAGATATTGGGCTGAACGTTCAATCCAGTTAGGTCGTTAGTCAGGACAATTATATTTGATATTCCTTCGGTTGAAAGTTATTTAAATGTCTTTGAGTCTGTGCGGAGAAATAAATCCCTATGCTGATATGACAGATTGCGGTCCGGCAGAAAAATCAACGTTCTGGGCATGCGCAGAGTAGTTTGACCCCAGAAACGACATCCAATCACAAACTGCGACGTCGCTTCGACGTTAACAAAAACCAACTTGATTTGCGACAGTGCCATCTAAAGACAAGATGGGTGTATGTCCCTCATACTTTTTTCTAATCGATGCTATGCATTAGTTATACGTTGTTATTATTATCATTCATAAATTGTATCTTATTTAGGCATAGGTGACATAGGTGAACATGAGTTTTGATTCAGTTTCGGTCTCAAAGGGTGCTGCTGTCAAGTCAAGTCAACTTTAAAAACAACTGAGTTGACCCAAAGTGCCTACAAACAAATATAAAACAATGACAATGGTACAAAAACAATAATAATATAACATGGGGAAAAATAAATAATTAAAATAATAAACAAATTAGTCAAAAAATAAAATAAAGAATAAAGAGTGTGTGGGGGGGGGGGGGGGGGGGGGGGGGTATTAAGGTAGATTAAAAACTTGGGAGAAAATAAAAGTCTTTAAATTCAACTTGGTGGGAGAGGACTTAAAATGTAGAGGTAGGCAGGTAGATTCCAGAGTCGGGGGGCAACAAGAGAGAAGGAGTTATATAGGTGACTCAGTTAGCCACTGAGGGCTTTAAAAAGTAAAATTTAAAATTTAACTCTTTGCTCCACAGGTAACCAGTGCAGTTTAGCCAACACAGGAGTTATATGCTCACTTTTCTTAGAGCCACTTAATAATCTAGCTGCAGCATTTTGAACTATCTTCTACTGTCTATTGAGAGTGGAGTGGGTCAGGCCTGCATATAATGAGTTACAAACTGTCACTTGTATAAACTTTAGAAAGAGACATAAGTACGACATCATCCCCTGGCACTTAGCTGATGTCTCAAGAAAGCCTGTTGATGTCCTCACAAAACATAGACACATGGCCAGTTTCGCAAAATTATCAAATGGGGTCCCACCACCACTAATAGTATCGACCTTCAATGGGCTGCAAATTGGAGTGCTACATTTGCTATCACTAACGTCCAGCAGAATACCGCCTCTGCATTCAGTAGCAAGAAACCTGAGGCACAAATATTGTAATGGACTGCACCTCGATTATTCATATAATACAACAGGTCCCTTATATTATTAGATCCCATTTATTAGATAATATATAAGTGATAACTACAGCAACTAAATGTGTATGTCACATTCACATGTGTGTGCAAGTGATTCAATTAGGGCTCCTCTTTCAAAAGTTCTGCAATAATATTTACCTGGTTTCATGACTGCCTGGTCTTGGAAAGCTCCCAGATTTTTCAGTTAGTTTGCTTTAAGTTGATTAAACAAACCTTTACTGAGGGGTATTTGCAATATAAAAGTTACATCAAAATAAATAGTAGGAGGCTCACAGGTTATATCTGACACAGGAAAAGGGTCCACAGCAGAAAAAAATGCTTTTACTAAGGCCATAATTGTTTCTGGCTCTCAATCCAATTGCAGGTGCATTGTTTGGCCTCAATGGCGATATTTGGGTTGGCTGGATACCGTTTGTTATTGAGCCTGTACTCCAGCAGAGGGCGTTCTTTGTCAGAGCCGTTAATTAAAACATGTATTTAAATTCCGAACTCCCATCTAACCGTTACTTACAAATCACTGTTGTATAATTTGTTTCACTTATGTGTTTTAATTAATAAGTTATTATTTGATAATTACACGTGGTCTGTGTGCTTTGCTTTCTGTGCAATTAAAGCCATATGGTAAAATAAATTAGACTACGTCCCTGTGTCGAGGTAAACCAATGTATTGTTTGCAGAAGTATTGATTTCTGTTATTGAGTAGTGAGAGGAAAACAGTTTTCAAAACAATATGGATATGTTCCATTAATATTCAGGCAATAACACCCTTGTAATTAGCCTATGGAAATAGAGGCATAGCCTACATCTAATTTGAAATCGTAGGCCTATAAAACAGAACGCGTGAAAACCATCAACAGATAGCGCGCTCATTCCCACACCTTTAATACCTGAGAAAAACAACATACATACAAATACGAGAAAGAACCAACTCACAAGCCTGGTTGATTGGTGTGGAATGTTGTGGTATATTATTTGTGTCCAATTGCAGGCCTTGAATGACAACTTTCCGAACATATCTTAAATTACTTTTTTTGTATGTCTATGTGTGTGTGTGTGTGTGTGTGTGTGTGTGTGTGTGTGTGTGTGTGTGTGTGTGTGTGTGTGTGTGTGTGTGTGTGTGTGTGTATCCGAGCGTGTGTGTGTGTGTGTGTGTGTGTGTGTGTGTGTGTGTGTGTGTGTGTGTGTGTGTGTGTGTGTGTGTGTGTGTGTGTGTGTGTGTGTGTGTGTGTGTGTGACTCTTTATGTTTGGGGGGGTGTAGGTGCGTGTGGGTGTGAATGTGTGTGTGTTGTGTGGTGTGGGGGGGGGGGTCGGGGGGGGGGTCGGGGTCCTAAAACAGTGCGCAGGGTTGGCTTTCAGGAAGTTACCTTGGGGCAGGTAGGAGTAGCCTGATTGCGAGTTAATTGAGGGAGATCTCGTGTCTCCCATAGGTCATCCCAAACTTGACTACAGCCGTTCACTTTATTATTGTCATGCATGATGATGGGATGCCTGTCTGACTCACTTGCTTCTCTCCACACACAGTGGAGCTCTCACGCCGACTCGAAGTCTCGACCGTCAGTGACGTTTGCATCACGTGTCTGTCTCTTCACTGGGTACGTACGTCGTATTTTCTTCCACTCTGCCTGCCTGATACCGAGAGCCATTCGAAATAAACAAGAGAAAGGGGCCATTGTGCGACCCTGTTCCAGTGTCACGCTCATCATCCATCGATTAAGAAGGGGGATATACACCTTGGTATAATACATAAACAAATACCAAGTAATTTATCTGTCTTGCTGAAACCGTATAATTTTTTTTTACTTTTTCTTACCGGCTACACATAACAGTTTTGGTTGGACGACAGAGGGTGAGTCGCGGTTATTTTACCCGCTATGCTAAAAAGTGTTTGTCTACCTTTCCAACGGTAGGAGGAGCGTATTTATGACCTACCTTTGCGGGCTGCGCTAAGCAGCGTTGGCCAGCTGCATGTCGCTTGCTTAAAATGGCGACAGCAAGGGGGCGATTAGTTTTGGGGGCTTGCCTTTGCTATCACTTTAAATCGGCTCCCGTGTTTGTGAAGATTGAATGTATTCGGGCTGTGAAGTTATTAAGGCTCTCTCCAACTTGAGCGCAGGATCAACATGCGCGCTACATTGTAACGAGCTTTCATTTTGAGGAATGCATCAAGCGGCGCTCACAGAGGCGGCTCGTTTTTGTATTGTATGACAAATACCACTATTCATAAGTTTGTATGATTAACCTATACATGTATATGATGATAGGTGTGATATGCCTAATACATATCCGTACCCCTTGGATATAAAATCTCCCCGTCAAAGGCTTCTGCGTTACTCTGCGAAACAAGTTGGAAACATGCTTTTGCATATTTTTGTTATTGGTTGTTTTTGTAAATGTTATAAAAATGGTTATTGTTATCTGCCGATTATTATTTAGTTTTGCCTATCTGTTTTTCTGTTGGCGTTAGGTACGCAATACAGCCAAGGAGTACCGAGTGATCCTATTCCTAATTGTACTGAACTTTTTAATATTTTGACAACTGTGTATGACTGATGTTAAAAGTCCGTTATGCTTTCCGTAACACGTTTGTCTATTATGTTTATTTGGTAGACAAGGCTTATACATAGTTTTCCACAGTTAACATAATGTGAATGGATGCTTTGAGTAATTTATCATGTCAACGGTTTCACGAGTGTGAAGCAAGCCAAAGTTTTAAAAAACTTACTTTGCTATCTATTTCATTCACTTTAATTTTTTCTCGGTTTTAGGCAAATTTGCAATATTGTTGTTGCTGATTATTTATTGAATATCAATATCTGTGTGCTGGATTGTGGTGGCGGTGTGTGGTGTAAGGTTGTGGTGGCATGGGTATATATTGTTTAAAGGCTTGCAGCTGGGGATTCCTTGCCCTGAAAATCGTCTCTCTGGTACTATATCGGTCTATTCAAAGGTTTATCTTTATCCCCCAGCAGCATTTACATCCTGTATGATATCTGGGTGAGGTGCGTTAGATCTACTGATAGGGGCTTGTTTTGCGTCAACTGATACACCTTACTTTCTAGAGCTCTCTCCCGGACTAGGCCATTACTCTTACTGAGCTCTCATCCTACTCAAGCTTACTTCCTAGAGCCCTCAGCCTACCCATCCTTACTTCCAGTTAGACCTCGAGCCTAACTCATACTTCTAGAGCCCTCAGCCTACCCATCCTTACCTCCTGAGGCCCTCTACTCAACCTTCCTTCCCAGAGCTCTCTCTCTACTCGACCTTACCTTCTAGATCTTTTTTCCTACTCAACCATACTTCCTAGAGTCTCTTTCCCTACTCAACCTTGTTATCCTAGAGCTCTTTTCCTACTCAACCTTCCTTCCTAGAGCTCACTCCCTACTCAACCTTCCTTCCCAGAGGGGTCTCCCTTGGACCTTATGCTTTCCACGTCCTCCATCATGCTCACCACTGTTTTCACAGGCCTCTGATTCATATTTGGTCTGAGACGTTATCGACAGAAAGAGGGGGCCAGGGGATGGACTCATTGGCTAACTCAATGGTATGTCGTAGATCCCCATCTTGACCGTGAATTAGACTCAGGATGAACTTGCGTCTTAACCTCCGACCTTTTCATTAAAAAATTGGTGTGATAAACAAATAAATCAATAAGTGAATGAATTAATGTTTGCTATTAGTCGAGCGGCCGACTATCCCCGCTGCGTTAACATTTGGTGGTCAGTGGCTGCCTCTGATCTGGTGGCTGGTAAACAGCCTGTGATGTCAGCCATTTTAGGTTGGAACAGCAAGGAGCATGGTGCTCCGCCATTTTTTTCTCCCCCTCCCTCCTCTCTCACCAATCCACTTTTAACGCCTGCGTTGCCAGTGGCCTCAGTAGTGCAGCCTCCTGCAACTCAGGCAGCCATCCGCACAGTGACCTGAGCGGAGCGGGCTCCGCAGCAGATGGGGGTGGGGTGGGGTGGGGGGTATATGGGGGATTGTGTAGCGGCACGGAGGGTGAGGTTATAGACTCTGGTTGCTAGAGTTGGAGAAATGCAATTATCCCTCAGCCAGGAGAAAACCAATTTCTGGTTGGTTCCAGGCTAAATATCAAAACAATTGCCTGGTCAGTAGATGTTTCCACTCTTGTCATGTAAAAGAGAGAAGAGAAAATGCTCTAAAAGTGAACTTTAGACCGTGGCCTGTCAGATAGGAGCATGGCTGCTGTAGTGTGTCATGGTTCCTGGAGCTAACGTGCAGGGCATCCGTAAACAGGTTGGGTTGAGGTCTACAGATGGCAGAAAATAAACTGGTGGCCCCGGCGGGTATCAGAATCACCTTTTTACTCTCTCGTTCTCCAGAGGGCCTCTGCCGAGGTTTATGAACCAGCTTGGAGGGGCCAAGCAGGACACTGGCCACGGGCAGATGTGTGGACAAAGTGGAGCACTGTGAGGGAACAGGAAGAGAGGCCATCGGCTTTGGCCAATCGCGCGGGACGGTGGCAGCGACCACACCTAGCTGGGAGACATGAACGCCGCATGAGAGGAACTGAAATAGGAGCTGGGCCGGGACTCTCCAATCAGCACTCACTGTGCTGTGTGGAAAAACAAGCCCATCAAGAGCCTGGATGGCGTACGAGGTGTGTGCATGTGTGTGTGCACACATGCGTGTATGTGTGTGTGTGTGTGCGCGGGGGGGGGGGGGGGCTCGCACAGTGCCACGCTCGCTTGTGCTTTAGAGAAATGAGCTGGTGGGAGAGAGGGGGTAGGAGGTGGTTGCCATGGGGACAGTAACACACCAGTGGCGCTGCCGACCTGTCTCGCTGGGCCCAACTTGCTCAGAGGGGAGTGGAAAGGGGGGGGGGGGGGGAGGAGGGGAGGAGGTGGGTTGAGGTGTGCTGTGCTGGTGGGGGGGAGGAGGAAACAGACAGAAATGCTGATAAGTGGGGGAGATAGAAACAGAAGAATTGGATAAGTTGGAACACAAAAAACGGCCGTTTCTCACACCGTACCCGTACCATTTGTTGAAGACTGATGCACGTCGTTCTGACGTCAGAACAGCCAGAGCGATCATGATTCAGGATCTACAGTGTCTTGTTGTGGGTGCGTTCAGGTAGACTCTGAACAAGCTAGACTAATCGGCAGGCCCTCCGGATGTGTGTGTGTGTGTGTGTGTGTTTGAGGGAGAGGGAGTGACTATGAAGGCTATTATTGGCCTCGCACACAGAGGATATAGCCTCTGCGTAGACTGTATTGTGAGGGAGAGGGAGTGACTATGAAGGCTATTATTGGCCTCGCACACAGAGGATATAGCCTCGGCCGAGACTAAAGTCAGGCCAAGGGATGAAGGAAGGTGGAGCGCCGGCAATTCAGGGACATTGCGTGGACATGATTTCAAAACAGGACTTGGCTATTCTGTTTTGATGTCATTGAGGCTTTTTCTCTCTCTCTCTCTCTCTCCTTCGCTGTCTCTCTGTCTCTGTCTCATACACAGGAAAAAATGGCCGCCACAGTGCTTCGGTAAACAAGCCTCACACAGGCATGCAAGTACCCACCCCCGCACGACACACACACACACACACACACACACACACACACACACACACACACACACACACACACACACACACACACACACACACACACACACACACACACAGGCAAACATGAATGTACGAACACACACACTCAATGTCTCCCCCCTTTATTCACAGGAAACCCGCGTTAGCAAGCTCTGACGCATTTAACAGGCGCGCAGAAGCTCTGTTGCCATATGGTCAGTCAAAGCGTAATATTTCTGACCTTAATTCGGCTTGGGCTATTGCCGTCACACCGAGGAGCCAAAGACTCCCAAACGCCCGGTGCATCAAGCCTAACCCACCTCAAAGGCCTTATTTTTTTTATGATTATGAAGACCTTCACAATTGCCCAACTTATTATTCTCAGCCTCTGTGTCTTGTCCTCTTTTCGAAATGTTTCGCTCGTCACCGCTTCTCTTGTTCTGAGGGATGCGTAACTTTTCCGTAACTTTTTTGAAATTCTTTTTTAAGCTTTTATTCACATGAGGAGCTCTATGGGGTGGGGATCCTTAGCGTAGGCATTGGGAAGCGGTTACAGTTAACGGTTACAGTCCCCCCCCACCCAACCTCGTTGTCGTCGTCTTGAATACCACGACTACTGCTGGGGCTTCTTCCAGATGTCCGCAAGGAGAACACCGTAGACGGCGCTAATGTAGATTGCGTTCAGGGTGGGTATTCCTCGTGCGGTGGCGACATGCGTGGCGCTATTTAAACGTGGTCACCCGTGCACACATTTGTAGCCCAGGCGTTGAAGCCCTCAGCACTCGGGTCGTGTCCAGTGGCTAGAGAGCCCGGCTGGAACATTCCAGACTTCGCAGTGCAGCGAAGGAAGGGAGGGGGGAGGGAGGGAGGGAGGCAGGGAGGGAGGGAGGGAGGGAGCGTGGAGCATTGGGGGAACGACTCTGATTGTAGTGCAGAGCAGGAGTTGTGTGTTGTAGAGCGGGGGTTGGTAGTGAGGGTGGTATCAGGGCAGAAAATTCCTTGCAGAAACACCTCAGTGCTTCCTCCGCGACTGTTAACACCCCTTCTTTCTCTGCCTCCCTCTCTTCCTCCCTCGCTCTGGTCTCACCACAACGCGGCTGCCCATCCCCCACTATATTCTCTCTCTCTCTCTCTCTCTCTCTCTCTCTCTCTCTCTCTCTCCTCTCTCTCTCTCTCTCTCTCTCTCTCTCTCTCTCTCTCTCTCTCTCTCTCTCTCTCTCTCTCTCTCTCTCTCTCTCTCTCTCTCTCTCTCTCTCTCTCTCTCTCTCTCTCGTCATCCCCCTTACCCCACCCTGCAGACCCACGTGATGGATGGCTGGGACTGCCCACCCATAAGCCTTTGTGTTTTGGTCATGTGACCAGCCTGCCTTGGCAGAGCTGTGCCCCCTGATGCAGAACTGAATGGCAGGGGGTGTAGGAGGGGAGCACAACAGCCCGAGCCAAGGGCAGTTACTCTCCCTGGGGGGTGAGGAGGGGGAACATGGGGCATCACGTTCCCCTTCACAGTGGCCAACTCAGTTTGCCTGTTAACCCCTCGCACGCCCACAGCACACACAGAGCTCTACCATTGGCGACAGAAAACCTGCAGAAAGATGTTGCTCAGCAGTGCTTTCAGGATTTCAGGGTTCAGACAACTGCCGCCAATGACGACCAATGTCGAATGTCACTCTGTGGCGTTTTTGTTTCACAACTTCTGCAACGCATTTTGGCCCGGCTCGGGGCCTGCGTCGGCGGACCAACAGACAACTTAATATCGGTACCGTCAGAACTCTTATCAGCGCTCCAGGAGAAACTCCCGATGCCAGCGTCGCCTCGGTGGTGTCACTGGGTGTCGGACTCAATCCAGTTGCACGAGGGGTTAACTGAGCTAATGCACCGTGACCTTTCTCTGGCGAGGCTCGCCTGCATGTGGGCGTGCACCAAAGTGGGAGCGGGAAGGCAGCGGAGCGGGGCCCGGAGCTGGGTGGAACAAGAACTGGGTTACTGCGAGATGGCGTTGACCTATATCACTCATCGCACAGGCGATGGCGAAGCTTTGGCGAGAGCTGAGCCTCGGCCAGATTATCTAGGCTAGACGTAAGCAAAGCACGCTGACTCGTGTTGGGGAACGGTCGTGCTGGAACACGCTGTGCCCGTACTGTGTGGTCGGTCGTCATCGTCGTTGTCGTTGTTATTGTTGTTGTGGCCGCTGAAGTCACGTAGGCGTCAAGGTATTCCAGGAAAGAGGAGGTCAGACCAGCAGGCGTTGGAGGCTCAGCGTCAGCCGGGTGCAGTATCATTGCCCAGCGCTTCCAACGCCACCTTATTAAGGTCTTCGCAAAGCAGTGGTGTTGGTGGTTGGAGAAGGGTGGGGTGGCTGAGGGGAGGTGAGGGTTGGGCTGGGGGGTGGGGGGGGGGGGGGGTGTTCTACTCCACACAGGAAGCGGCACCATTTTGTGTGGCGGAGGCAAGGGATTCGGGGTAAAGGTGACTCTGGGGTAAAGGTGCCGGCTCTGATTCTGATCATTCCGGACCGCGTGTTCATCCACACCTCAACGTCGTAATTAGTAGTCAGCTTTTTAAAGTCGCACCTTCTCAGGACGCCCGTCCGCCTGAACCAGACGAGTTGGCTGGCTCTCTCTCTCTCTCGCCGCCGTCTTCTCATGAAGCCAGTGTTCCGGTTGCAAAACATGGCGAGTATTTTTACTATGTGGAACCGGGGAGGCTCTGCATAAAATAGAATGATGGTGAGCCTCCGGTGTGGGGGTGTGTTTGAACGAGGGGAAGTAAGAGAGAGAAGGAGTCATGGGGGAGGGGTAGGAAAGGGGTAGACAGGAGCTCTCCCAAAAAGCCTTTAGTGAGGGAGAAGGCTGAGCTTGAATACCCTCATAAAAGAGATAGCCATGAGTTTCTCGGGCCGGGGAGGTGAGGAGAAAGAAGGGATTTTTTTATCGGAGAGGAGCAAGCGGTGCTGAGACTACGGGGGGTTCAAGTGGCCTCTGGACCTTACACGCATATTTTTTTTTGAAAGGGGCGGAGTGGGGGGGGGGGGGGGTATTTAACCTAAAGGACAGAAAGTTGTGTGAGTGCTTGAGTGCTGCTCCGCTGGGAAAGCATAGGGGTAGGGCACCTCACTTGTTGTTCGACGCTCCGACCATCTTTTCTCCTGTGTTCACAACTTTACCTTGTATGTCGTTGTATATGAGGAATCCAGCCTTACAGGTGTGGGCTAACGCGATGCTGCTGTAGGGCTGACATTTTCCTGTTTTTGTTTCCAGTTCTCCTTTGAAGTTGTACTGAGGACCACGAAGGGGGCCCGGCCTCCGAGAGCTATGGACATTGTCCAGAGTCCCCCACCCCCCATGGCTGGCCCATAGGCAACCGGGAAGCAACCAGCTAGCGCGTCACCCTCCGCTCACAGCGACCAAACCAGCCCCCGACCCGCCGTCGCCATGGCGAGCAAGAGGAAGTCCACCGTCCCGTGCATGATCCCCGCCAAGCGCGTGCACCTCCGGGAGGAGCTGGAGCAAGAGCCCCCTGTCCTGGTCCGTCAGGCCTGGGGCTCCGCGGGGGGCCGGCACAGCCCCCTAGACCACGGGGGGGAGGGCGGCAAGCAGGAGGTGGGGGACGGGGCCGGCACCTACACATGCAGGCCCTGTAACTTTGAGACCCACGACCTGAACCTCTTCCTGGACCACGTCTACAGCGGGCACCCGGACTTCCGCGCCGACCCCAGCTTCCTGTGCGTGGACTGCGGCGCGTCGGCGCCAAAGTTCGAGGGGCTGGCGCTCCACAACGCCCGCGTCCACCCCAGCACGATGAACACCACCCTGCAGCTGCGGAGGAGGGAGCGCCGGGTGGTGGTGGAGCAGAACCTGGTGGTCGAGCCGGACGCGGCGAGGGAATCGGAGATCTCCATCACCAAGACCCCCATCATGAGGAGGCTGAAGGGGAGCGGTCCGAGGCCAAGCGGATCGTGGTGTCCCACGCGGGCTCGGACGACTCCTCGTCCTCGGACACCGTCACCGTCTCGTCCTCGAGGCTGGTGGAGAGGAAAGACACTCCGACCGTGACGGTCACCCACGTCCCCACCATTGTCCACAACGGCGTCACCAAGGTGTCCCTGCCCTCCGCCATCCAGATCGTCAACGGCTCGGGGTCGCTGCCCATGCTGAAGACGGCCATCACGCAGGTCGGTCTCTATACCCTACCTGTCTTCATGGCTCCTTTTCTCCCCTTGCGTTGATTTAAAAATGTAAGAACGGCCCTTTCACCGACTCTCTTTTGAAGGTGGTGTCCGTGGTGCAGAACAGAACCTTCCACCAGTCTTCCCCCATCACGGTGTCTTCGGGCTCGTCCAACTCTTCCTCGGCTTCTTCTAAAAACCTACCCAAGGTGTCCCCGTTGTTCTCAATTTGTCTATAAATGTGTAACTCCATTTTTCTCCATCAAGAGTGTCATCATTTGAATGATTACGATGATTGACGATGTGTGAATGTTTTTTTGCTAAATGATGAGTAGTGTCTCTTAATTAGTTCCTCTATTCAAACTCCTGTCAAACAACATTGTTTATTTGGTCGTCATCTCATGGTTATTTTCCCAACTGACTTTTTGGGTCCAGGTCATGATTCCTCTGAGCAGCATCCCCACCTACAGCGCCTCCATGGACTCCTCGCCCTACCTCAAGACCTCCTTCAGCAAGTTCTCGTACCCCACCAAGGCGGAGCTCTGCTACCTGACCGTGGTCACCAAGTTCCCGGAGGAGCAGATCAAGATCTGGTTCACCGCCCAGCGGCTGAAGCAAGGCATCAGCTGGTCCCCCGAGGAGATCGAGGACGCCAGGAGGAAGATGTTCAACACCATCATACAGACGGCGCCCTCCGGCTCCAACCAGCGGCAGACCTCCAACCAGCACACCATCACCGTCCTGCCCGCCACGGGGATCCCCCACATCCTGCAGGGCTCTCTGGTCAGCCAGGGCGGCGTGATCGTTACCCAGCCCGTCATGGCAAACGGTTTCCAAGTCAGCGGCCCGCCCATATCCCTGGCGGTGACGCCCAAGCCCCAGGCCACGGCCCGACCCATGATGCAGGCCCGGCCCGCTGCCGCCCTGGTGGCGGACAAGGGGATCAGCATGGTGGTGGGGACGGTGGGGAGCAGCAGTAACGGGAGCAACGTGATCATCAACAGCAGTAGGAGCCTCGTAGGGGGCACTACCAGTATCATCAGCAGTTTCAGCGGGAGTAACGGGATCCGTAGCAGCACCGCCGCCAGCGGTCAGGCGAGCGTCATCAACCTGAGCCTCGGCAACAGCAACCACGGCAACGTCACCAGCAAGATCAACATCGTCAACGGCAAAGCGAGCCGTGCCACTGTCGACGCGATCAACGGCAAGAGCAACGGGGCCGCCGACTCGGCCAAAAGCAGCAGCAGCAGCAACAGCGGGGGCGGCGACATGAAGAAGGTTCAGGTCGTCCAAGCCAGCGCTGTCAAGAGCGCCGCTGCAAACAGGCCGAGCACGGATGTGAAAAGCCCCACGGACAGCAAGAGCGCAGACGGCGGCAACGGCGGCGCAAACAAATGCATCGCCAGCGCGATCGTCGCCCCGACGAGCGTCTCCATGCAGACGGCCTCCACGGCGACGGGCTCCCCCTCGGCCCTAAGAGCAGAGGCCGCCTCCTCCTCCTCCCCAGCCTCCAAGTCGGCCTCCCCCTCCCCCGCCTTCCAGCCGAGCAGCACGCCGGGCTCCCGCACGCCCAACGCCTTGCTGGACGCCAGCTGCAGCAAGGCCAAGAAGTCCCAGGAGCAGCTGAACGCGCTGAAGGACAGCTTCGTGCTCAACCAGTTCCCCGACAACGACGAGGTGGACCGGCTCATCTCGCTGACCGGCCTCACGGTTCGGGAGGTTCGAAAGTGGTTCAGCGACCGCCGCTACCACTTCCGCAACCTCAAGGGGTCCCGCACCAGCGCGGGGGCAGGAGGAGGAGGAGGAGGAGGAGACGGCGGGGGTAAGAAGGGGGGCACACCCGGAGCTGGGGGCGCGGCGGGCGGGGGCGGCGCCGCCGGTGACACGGACGTTCCCGATGGCAACGCCGGGGCCAGAACTCCCCAGCAGGCCTCGGCACCGCTGAGCCCCAGTCCCTCGCAGACCCCCACGTCCCCCACCACGCCGTCCAGACGGACTCCCAGACCGCCCTCTCCAGACTTCACCGCCATTCGCTACAAAGAGCGAGAGCCTCACCAGGTGAGAGATGTTGTCTGTGTCGCATTGCAGAACAGGAATGTAAAACGTTTGTATAGCAAACAAATCATTTTATTTATTTACTGATTTATTTATTCAAACATAAGAGTCACTATATTATAAATTGATGCAAGATTTCTGAGCATGAAGGGTTGAGAATATGCGAGGCTGAACTTGGCACTTGATACAGTCCCAACACATAAAACATCAAGTCTGGTATTTTGGATGAGCGAAGACCCCTGTCAAAGCGCTCTGCGTCCCACCCTTCACGCCGCTGTGAGTCAGCCCTGTGCTCTGTCCCCTCTCAGCTCAAGGCTCTGGAGGCCAGCTTCGCCCAGGAGGCGGAGCCCCCCGGGGAGGAGGTGGACCGCCTGCGGGCCGAGACCAAGATGACCCGGCGGGAGATCCACGGCTGGTTCGCCGAGAAGCGGAAGAAGGTGGCCGCCGAGCGCAAGCGGGAGGAGGCGGAGCGGGCGGCGAGGGACGCCGCCGCCGACGACACGGAGCCCAAGGAGGGCGCCGACGGGATGACGGCCGCCGACGGCGTGCGGCGAGAGGAGGCCGAGGACAAACAGAGGGAGGACGGCCTGGGGGAACCCAAGGTCAACCCCATCAAGATCAACCTGAAGATGCTCAAGGTGACCGAGGCCAACGGCAAAGCCCGAGAGCGAGGGCTCGGAAGCGGCCGGCGTTCCTCCTCTCCCCGCCGGAGCCTCGCCGGAGCCCTCGCCCTCCCCGGCCCTCCCCTCATCTGCCGCCACTAAACAGCCTCAATCCCAGTCCCCGAGACCCTTGGCCTCGGCCGGCACCACCATGCCTAAACCCTCCCCTCTCCGGGGCAAAAAGACAGCGGAGCAGCTACACCTCCTGAAGCAGGTGTACGCCCGCACCCAGTGGCCCAGCGCCCCCCAGTACGACGAGCTGATCAAGGGCACGGCGCTGCTCCGGCCGGAGGTGGTGCGCTGGTTCGGGGACTGCCGCTACGTGCAGAAGAACGGGCAGCTCAAGTGGCTGGAGGCCTATCAGAGCATGGTGCTGGAGGAGGACCTCCAGAAGGACAGCGCGCAGACCCTGCAGACCCACCTGGACGCCCACGGAGGCCTGGAGGACCCGCAGGTAGGGCCGCCGTGCAGGTTTAGACACGGCTCCGTCCAGAACACACACACAGGCAGTTCTGTAGTGGATTGCACTGTATAGAGGTGTTATAGAGGTATTATATTCAATGGCTGAACTGTAGAAAATCATGTCATGATTGATCTGCTGCTACTGCTGCCAGTCTATTAAGATGTTATCATGGGAATGGATTTTTTGCTTTGCTGTACTTTATCTTGAATGCTACTCTTTCATAGAACTACTCACTTTTTTTCTGCGTACGCAGATGACTCAAATTTTTGGGATTTATTTCTCTTTTTCAAATTTACATTCTGTTGCAACGCTTTACTGGTTAAGTTTCCTGCCAGGCTGCATAACTCTGACCACAAGGTTCGCTTTAAAGGAAACAAGACTCATCTTGGACAATATCTTATTCTTTCTGAATGATTATATCTCTGGTTTTAGGCAAATAGACTTTAGTTGTCATAAATTATATTGCTATTATATTATTACTATCTATTATTTTTATCTTTCAATGTTGACGGCAGTCTTTCTTTTAATATTTAAATATCACATTCTCTTAACAATTCCTAAATGTTGCTTGATAAATCATGCAAATCAAAAAAAGAAATCTCATAGAAGACCACTCGATTGCGTCTACCAAATGCAAATGCAATAAGTTCATTTATTAAAAAATGTGTCATTGCACAATGGATAGCGATAATTGTAACATCGACTTATGTGTTGTGGAATAATTTAATTAAATAAACCTTTGAATTTTGGATATTGCAAAACATTACACTATAATGCAAAGTGACCTTGTTATATTTGGATTCTGCTAGATGCTGGATTGATACCAGATTAGAGTTCCTTGTTAATTACTACTTGCCTTTGAGAAAATACTACCGGTAGTTCATCGAAAGATAATCAAACAAGGTGTGACCCGTAATTATTGGAGCCTCCCTCTATAGTTCCAAAAACCTCACCTATCCACGTCTTAACCTTTTTAAAGTTTACTGCTTTTTTTGTTGTAAATACGTCGAAAACCATAGTGTAACCCATTACCATACCAATAAGAGTAAGTGGCCTGTGATTTAACTGATCATTTCCTCCGGCCCCCTGCCAGGTGAAGGAGCTCTCCCAGGCCAGCGGCCTCACAGAGGACCTGGTGCGCTACTGGTTCTCCACCAAGACCACCCCTCTCCCGCCTCCCCCACAAGCCCAGGCAGAGGCCGCGGCTCCGGACAGGACGGGGCACGTTTCACCAGGGACGGCCGCAGCAACGGAAACGCACGAGAAACCAGAGAGAACCGGAGCCTCCGAGTCCCCGCCACTGAAAGCCCCGGGGGAGAGTGAGGAGCCGAAGGCTGACGGAGGAACAAAGGAGGTGGAGGAGGAGGAGGAGGAGAGCAGTGAGCCGACGCCTTCTAAAGGTATGGCGGCCTCTCTGGGCTAATTAACTTTGATATGTGCTCCGTAGCGGCTTAATATTTCCCCACGTAAAATGCCCACAAGCTTACGTTTCCGTGTTGTTTTTGTTCTTGCTACAGGAACAGATTGAAGCTGGGTGGGGGGGGCGTCCACGATGCAGGTGGTCTGTTCATAGAGGGAGCAGAAGACAGCAGATGTGATTGTAACAAGATCACTGGGTACGGACCCCGGAGCCCCGCCCCACTCAGAAACCCCTTCTCCCCACCATGTGGAACGGACACTCCAGTGACTATAGCCCCCCCTCCTGTCCAGCTGACCCCCACCAACCATCCACCACCACCACCACCACCACCACCCCTGATCGCCTGTGCGTTCACACCTTGCACGTTTTCTACTGTCCTCCGAGCCGCCATTTTCCCTTTTTCCAAGGAGGATCCTGTGAGGGACCAGTGAAGGGAGGGAGAGGGTGGGAGGGAGGGAGGGAGGGAGGGAGAGGATTGGCTGAGGGGGTGGGGAGTACTGGCTGTGTTTGTTCCGCCTGCCTGCAGCCATGGCTGAACTAGGGGCTGGTGGGGGGGGGGGGGGGGGGGGGGTGGGTGTTACAAAGCCCATACAGTCGGCGGACATCAGCCAAGTCTACCCCGAGCCGTAGAGCTGTTGGCGTACTTAGAGAGAGACCTTTTCGTTGAGGGGTTTGAAACTCAAAACTGCACAGCTCTTTCAAAGGAAGGTGCTTGCCCAGGCCTTATCATGTAAAATTAGCCCTATTTTTTTTCTTTCATCCGTGTCTTAACCACACAATTTCCGTTCTGCGACAATGCACACATCCACTTTGGTTGATTTTGCCTACAGCTTTCCTTGATTGTGTCGGGGAAGCTGTTTGCACTGCATCATGGGATATCAATACACTGCTGATGTTTATTCGACTGTTCAGTTTATAAATTTAGCATAAATCTGTTCACTTGCTTTTCGGTACTTTGTTGTCCAGGCCCATCTGCTTGAAGTGGACATGTAACGGTTAGATAAAGTAGGGGGAAAAAGGCTGGAATTGTGTCAGTAAGCACCCTAGTCTGTTAACAGAATGCAACGCAAGGAGTTGGGACTGAAACGTTTGTTTATTAGCATCAAGTGCTTCTTTGCGTCACGGACGTGTACCTATGTATGTTTTTATGGAACTTTCTTATGTAATAAATCCAACTGTAAAAGAACTTTGAATCTTTATGGGAGTTCCTAGGCCTGATGTACTTTTTACAGATATTTGCAGAATAAACTAAATGGAACATAATTCTTTGTTTGAATTGTAGACGTGCAGCCACCGTTAGAGGGAGCAAGACCAATATCAATATCATACTTACCAGCCAATTGAGCTAGGCTTACCTGTATCTTACCATTTCAGTTTGCCTTTTGCTCCAGACGTTAGTTATAAAACTATGATCAGGACACATGTTTCTGTTCCAGTTAAAATCCAACTTAAACTGGTGGCTAAACTGCATATCCCAATGTGTGTGCAGCTGTCACACCAAAAAAAAAAAAAAACTTTAGTTGAATAAGTACTTTATTTAATGTTCAGGCTTGAATATGTTTTATATGAAAAAGGCAAAAAATTTAAAATGAATACTTTTCTTCTCCATAGTTTAGGCACGTTAAAACCAAAAGGCGTTTGCAAATGAGACGAGTCGGTTACAAAAAACTCTGACCAACAAAACATGTCACTGGGTTCCGCTACGTGATTAATGTGGCAAAACAGGTGAGCATGGACACACGCAGACAGGCACATTGACATCAGCTGGCCGCTTGACCGCAGGAGCGTTGCAGCATTGGAGGGAAACATCGCAGCAACACACGTCAGTCACCAGGTCAAGGGGGCAGGGGGATAGTATCGGGGTGCGAATGCTTTGTGTTCAAACTAATTCTTGAAACCTCGGGCATTAGTAGGCAATTATGCCCCTTAACTAGTTCTTAGCATTATGGCTTTGGAGTTCTGAATATAAATACTGAGTTAGCATATTATCAATTAACCATTTGATGCACATATACAGCCAAGGAGGGAGATCGGGGATGAAGAGATGACAAAAGCTGTTAATTCACACAAGCGTTTCTCAAAGTTTACTTAAAGGTGACAAGACTATGCAACAAGTATAGTCTTGCCCCAGCATAGTCTTGTTTCTTAAGACTTGGTACAACACTGCTGCAAGTTATAAAGCTTCTTCCTCCCAACTCGCATTTCAAAATATGGATGCAATGATCTAAAAAAGGTTAAGTTCAGAAGGATGAACGCTAGACTGATGGTTGGCCTCGAGTGTCTGGAAGCAAAACACTCAACTTCAACGGAAACATTTCAGAAAAATCATAAAACATATTTTTTTAACAGTGTTTGGGGAATGCATTTTTACTGTCACATTAACACACATTTTAAAACCAACTCTGAAATTAAATATCCTCCAAATGCAGTGCAGAAAATACATAAAACTATACAGGACGACATGAGGCTTTCTGCTTTTTACTGGCAAAACCTATTAAGCCATTTATCATTTAGCATTCTGTTCGAGATTAAAACATGACCAAACATGAACACCAATGTGACGAGAAGCTCCAACTGTACACAACAGACCACAGAATCACTTTGGAGACGATCTTTAAAAAAACAAAATTCAAAACATTTCCATCGGCAACTAAATCTAAATCCAATGAGAAGTTATGTTTTGCATCATCGGTTCTATGGCTTTAACTGTTATAGGGAATGTTTAGTACAATGAGGGGGAAAAAAAGGGTGAATATACCAATTCATAATACTTCCAATTAAGTCAGACATTCCCGAAAAATTAAAAAAACTAAACAATGGGAATGCAAGGCTGCCAAACAACCTTTATAAGATGCGATTTTAGCTTTAATAATCAACATCGAACATAAAAAAAATATATCCAATGTTTTGGGATGTTTACCTTTAGATATTGAACGGTTGATATGAGTAAAAAAAATAAAGGTTTAAAAGTGCTGCAAAACGACTCTGGTCAAAGGACATTGGTACTAAAGTTTTGGTTAGTAAAAGAATTAGGATGATGCAGCCGCGACGCAAAACCACCAGACAACCTCACGGTGATTCCACAAGGACAGGGATGGCTCCAGGATGTCTGTGTGTGTGTGTTTGTGTGCGAGTGAGAAAGTGTGTGTGTACACGTGTGAAATTGGCAACATAGGTGCTTCCATAATACGTTGGAATAACACTCATTAGAAATAGCCATAGAGAGCCCTCGTGTTTTGCGCATATACAGCAAAAAAAAAAAAAAAAAATCACATTATGAATGCATTATGAAAGTTTAAATAATGACAATTATAATCATAATTATAATTTGAAAACAAAGACGGGAGCTCTTGGAGAGCAGGTCAGCCTCCTAGCCCGCTGACATCAGGAATAAATATATATACTTGTATACGCCGGCCGTAACCGGGGGTAACCGGCGCCAACAGATTGTACAGCTCTCTTCGCCCTCTGCGTCGCCGCTAATTAAAGCGGCACCGCCAAAGTCACATCTGAGGAAAAGAAAAAAAAAAAAAGAAGAAGAAACGACAGCTACAATGGGGCTGTAACGGTGCGTCAGCCGTAGTCTATTTAGTCATTTTTGTTCTCAAGTTGTTGACATCCGTTGCTTCTTCCTGTCCTACTCCCCGCCCCACACCCCCTCGTCACCCCCCTGCTTCCTCTTCGTCACCGAGCCCCGCGCTCCGCAGGCAGGTGAAGGCAGCCCGCTGAGGAGGAGGAGGGAGAGGGGGTGGGGGGGAGGGCGTGGGGTGATGTCCGAGACTGGGAGGGGGAGGGTGGGGGAAATAGTGTGTGAGGGGGTGGGAGGGCAAGGTGGGAGGGGGAGGAAAACCGAGGTAGGGAGAGCTGCCACAAATGTAGGCCAGAGCGAGCGGCGATGATGGTGGTGGTAGAGGAGGAGGAGGAGGCGTTTCCATGGAAACAGTGTTCACAGCAGTCGGTGACATCATCGGTACGATGGAGAGTGGCCCGGGAAGATCAGGGTGGGGACGATAAGTAGTTGGTGGTGGATGGGAGGGCGGGGGTTTTAGGGAGGAGGGCGGGGGGGAGGGCTGTCATGGAAACGTGTCTCGATTGGCCAGGCCCCTACACGCGGTTCTCTCCGCCCACCCGAGTCCTCCGCATCCTGGGGTCGGGACAAAGGGAGAGAAGAGCTCCACATTAAAAGAAGCTTGGGGGGGCGGCCGGCTTCACAACACAGGGGCCGGTTCCATGCAGACCTTTTGGGGTGGCCGCGGGTTTGGACCCGACCGTAGCGCCGTCAATCGTACGCAGAGTAAACAGAACCTACGTGTGGTGTTCGTGCCCTAGATAGCTTCGTCAAGATGCTATCTAGGGCCCCCCCCCCCCCCAACCAGGACACAAACACCTCCACAGCACCCCCCCCCACCCCCCGCTCACCTTCTGTTCTGAGAGTCCATGTGGTCGAGCAGGGCCTCCTGGGAGACTCGGAAGTCGCCGATAGGGGACTGGTAGCGGCCGTCGAAGGAGCCCTCCCTGCCCATGTAGTCGGCGGCCAGGGGGACGGGGGACTGGGGCACCGGGGAGGGGGCGCTGGAGGAGGCGGCCGCCGGCGAGGAGCCCGCGTCCACCAGGGGCTCCACCTCCGCCACTGCCGCCGCCACAGGGGAGGCACCCGGCGCCGGGAAGGGCGAGTGGGCGTCTCCGTTTTCATCCTTAAAGACAGAGAGACACAGAGAGACACACAGAGAGACACACAGAGAGACACACAGAGAGAGACAGAGACAGAGACAGAGACAGAGAGAGAGAGAGAGAGAGAGAGAGAGAGAGACAGAGAGAGAGACCGAGAGAGAGACCGAGAGAGACCGAGAGAGACCGAGAGAGACAGAGACAGAGACAGAGAGACAGAGACAGAGAGACAATCACACAGAATGAGGTCATTTCCAGGTGTTTATATAGTGTTTGTGTATCAGAATGCATCATGGGATTTTTTTAAAAATCATACTGATGAGGAGTCATGAGAGTTGTAGCACTGCAGGATCCTAAATCAAGATAAATGTGGTGTAATCTCGGCTAATAAAAACGTTGTTTTGCCACGTCTCGCATGAGAAGCGCTGCGGCACTTTCAAAAACACAATAATATCTACACACAATGACAAATAATTTCACAATTAATTACCCCAAAAAAAACATGGTCACACTTTATGATAAGGTGCCATAATAAATAGCAAACTAGTCATTACCTAACCCTTTGTTAATATTTGTTAAATGTTACTAAAATATCTATTTGGCACAAGTTAATAGTTTTTTTTCACTGACCACAAAGTTTTGCTGGTTAGGGTTAGGGCCGTGGGTCAGGGTTGGGTTAGGGATATGCAAACAACTAATATTTAATTAATGATGGAAAAACTATTAACTTGTGCCAAATAGATATTTTAGTAACAATCAACAAATATTAACAAAGGGTTAGGTAATGACTAGTTTGCTATTTATTATGGCACCTTATTATAAAGTATTACCAAAAAAATGATTACTGCCAACACAAATACACACATCGCTACGACCAGAGGTCATTGCAATGCGACGTCGCGATGACGCAGCTCTATTATTAGCCCCGTAGCCTTCTCCAGACGGCTCACCCTGTTCCGGACGATGTCAATGTGGACCAGTAGAGAGGCCAGCTCCAGATCCTCATTGTAGCTGTTCTTCAGCGGCACCGATCGATAACCTAGCAAACGCATTCGGTAGACAAATCGTGTCAACAATGCTAATTATGATGCACTCACTCACCCACACAACCCCCCCCCCCCCCATAGAGTAATGAGTTACCGGTCTTGAGGCTTTTAATGTGGAAGGTGGCCTGCGCCAGGAAGTTGAGGTCGTTGAACATGTCCATCTCGTTGACCACAAAGCGCAGGAAGGCGAAGGCGGAGTTGCAGATGGTGAACTGGAAGGCTTTGCGCGGCCACGTGGGGTTCAGTCCATTGTCCGCTGGGAGCCAATGGGGGGGGGGGGAGGGGAAAGACCCGGCACGATTGGTTTACATTCATACTGTGATCAGAGTTTTCACTCTCATTACAGCACAGCAGCCAAACACGTTGCCCAAGCATAATAATGGGACAAACCACAGTTGTGCGATTACACTTCTGCTTTGGACCCAAACCACATATTAAACATGATGAATGTTTCCACATCGTGCAACACATCAGAATGCCTCTGCCGCCAACACGGAGCAGCACAGGGCACACGCATGCGGCGCTCTGCGTGCACAGCTTCCTGTGTTGCTCGATTTAACAGGAAATGACTTGGGCTGAGCAGGCCCTCTTCTCCACTCCTCTCTGTGCTCTTGAACAGGAGCAGGACAGGGAGGGGGAACGGTTAGCCCTCACCTGCCGACTCCGTCTTCAGCTTGGCGCTGTCGTACTCCGCGCCGCAGACCTCGATCTCGATCAGCGGACACACAATGCCACGGCCGTGCTTCGGGAGATGGCGGGCTCCCAGCACCTTGAAGCAGCACAACACACACACTCATCAGTACAACGGTGGTGTCAATAACACTGTAAGGCCACAAACCAGCACTAAGGGAACGGAGACGAAGGAGCTCCAGTTCCGAGCGGTCATCTTGGTTCTAAAACACCTGATGGGGGAGGAAAAACTGAACGTGGATCGCCGCAAGTGGAATGAGGCCAAGACCTCATCAGGTACTTCTGTCTGTCTCCAGCCACCCATTTATCATCGTCCGTCACCACCATGCTACCACAGCAGAGCCAGGAAATAAAGCGTCCATCAAAAGTTGGCCGTCAACTTGACAACCACTACACAGCCAGCTGTGCGATGTTTTGACAAAGTCCAGCCAGGTGCTTGGGGGGGGGGGGGGTAATAGGATTGTTTTTCCTGTCCATGCAGTGAACAAAATATTTTACATTAATCAAGTTTAAATCTGGAAATCTGGTACGAACGGCAAAACTATAAACACCAACTGTTGTAGTTGTAAGCTGCCTCCAATACCACTACACGATAAGATATCTCAGGATGTTGGGATCAGTGCTGAGGCTAGACACACAAGGTGAAAACCAAGTGAATTGCAATCTGAATTACATTCCCTGCTTGTTCCGCACAAAAATATATAGCAAATATTGAGACAGAACATTTCTGGGGCATTTCTTCCCAATGATGCCCAGAAGACATTGACGTGGCTCGGGTCAGTGCTCTCCCTTTCCCAAAGCCTTTATTGTCATTAAATCTGTTACATCAGATATATTAATATATATATCAGATATATTAATATCTATCCAATTTTCTGTTTTTGCCAAGCCTTTAATCAAACCAGTGTCACTACCCCATCCGCTGAGTTTACCATTCCGCCGTGAACAGACATCCACGTTGTAAAGGCCCTTATATTGTCCTCCTGCATGTGTTTACAATGGATGTAGAAGCCATCGGGTGTTTGTGCTTTAAAGCCGGAACAGAATGAACGTGCCACCTCCTTTAGAACATTATGAATTATTTGAGAACTTGGGAGAACACAACGTCATACGTTAGCACATCCTACGTTGTAATGCGACACACACACACACACACACACACACACACACACACACACACACACACACACACACACACGGCTCAGGATGCATATGTAAGGTTGGTTGCTCTCTCTCACCTCGATCTCCAGAGTGACGGCATCCAGGCCCCGCAGCGTGTGGCGGTCGAAGGGGTCAAAGGTCTCGTCCCTCATGATGGGGGGCTGCAGCACGTACCCGCTCCGGCCGTTCAGCATGAACAGAGCCTGGTTCATCTGCATGGGCTTGTCTGGACGCAGGAAAGCGGACCATGAGAGGGACAAAGACCATTTAGAGGAGGAAGAAGCATTAAGCACAAAGTGCTGGTGGATTTTTTCCTTACTCCCTGAACTTAAATAACAGGTAAGATGAGCTCGAATGAGTAGGGTCAAATGATGGCACAAACTCTTTCTGGCTTGAAACATCGTTCCAAGTCCCGGGGAAACGGCCTAGACCCCCAATACAAAGTCATGAATAGCGAGCCTATGAAGGTCATAATGAATTGCTAATCTCTTACCAATACATGCCTGGTAGCCTAAGCCTTGTATTGATTTGTTATCAGGATTTATGATGTACAAGTATAAACTAGTGCTTTGCAGATAATTGCTTCCACCCTGTGGCAGCAGAGAGCGTAGCAGCTCACGGCACACTTGAAACAGATGCTTGATCATTTAACAAAAGATGAACTGTAACCCATGACCCAACAATCATGTCGTCCCCAACCTACTACGGATCAATGGCGATCATATGAGAAGAATGCACCGCAATTAGCCTCAATTAGCCAGTCTCTCTTGTGACAGACTAGCCTTGAATAGAAGCTCCTAGTCACTGGACTAATATGTAAATCCTAGTGCAACCGCTAACTGGACAACGATTTAAACTGTAGGGCACCTGCTACCTGGACTACACCTTAACCCGTAGGGTACTAGCTAACTAGACTGAAGCGGGGGCCTACCTGCGGTCTGGAAGTTGAGGGCGACCAGCTGAGAGCCGCAGAGCCACATGGGGAGGGGGTCGTAGTTGGAGGAGTCCAGCCGTTGGCCGCGGGGGTAGATCCGGGACAGCTGCAGACGGTTGTACTGCAGGAACTTCTTGCCCTTGATCTTGTTCACGTACTTCTCCGCCTTGGTCTCGGGGAACGACGACATGTCCCGGAAGCAGGCTCTCTCCGTACCGATCTCTGAGGAACGGGAAGGAGGCGGAAGAGGCATGCATCAGCATCGGCATCGTCCATCTTCATTCCAATCTGTTGTTAGGACGTCACTGATCATGTGGGGCACTCCCTCTCCCTACTCCGGGCGAACGGTGCTTACTGTCTTCGTCGAAAGGCACGGGTCTACAGTAGACGACCAGATCAGAGAGTTCCAGTGCGATCTTCTTCCTCCTCTCCATCATCTTGCCCTCCTCCAGCTGAGGACAGACAGACAGTTGGACACATGGCGGCGCAAAAACCTGCATGCAGCTACATGCGATTACCAACAGACTCATGCTTCGCCCTCGACCGACGATGGATAGCCACCTTATTGGACGAAGGAGAGCAGCCAGAGAGATAACGATGCTGGTGTCATAGCGACCCAGCCTGCACTGCATTGGTACCCAACCTTGTCGGTCCCCTGATGTGCATATGGAGTCGCAAGAGATTGCTGACACGAGCTATAGATATTAGATGATCAATTTGGTTTGTTTTCAGGACTCATAGACGGACTGTACAAACGAACGGACAGCCTATTGATTCAGAATTACGTCCACCAAGACATTGATATAACCTGGGTGATAGGGTAAAAACCATTTTTGTAGCACAAACATTTTCAGAGCTAGAAATGGGGTCGCCGGCCAAAAAAGGCATTTGCAAGCCAATAGCCCTCGCCTTGCTGCTCAGGAAATGGAAACATTATCAGGACTTCTTTGTTGTAATGTGTATGTGTCATGCTGGGCCACCATTCTGTTCATAATAATGTAACTCAAAATCTATTCATTTTGGTATCTTAATCCAACGACATCAACACATGCATGTAAAAGTACCCACAGAACATCACTAATCAGTAGACACCACCATGCTGTTCTGTGGTGGCTCAAGACCCATTTTCTCCTCCTCACCTTGGCCTCTGAGGTCATGGTGACCTCCCGGATCTTGGCCACCCACTCCTTGAGCTCCTCCGAACTGCTGGCAGCGATGTCCACCACCAGGCCGGCCCGGGGAGACGAGGCCGGCACCAGGGAGAACACGTGGGGCCGGGAGCCCTTACCCTCCTGCCGCACCACTACACACACACACACACACACACACACACACACACACACACACACACACACACACACACACACACACACACACACACACACACACACACACACACACACACACACACACACACACACACACACACACACACACAGAAACAAAGAAAGAGAGAAAACAGCGACAGAGAGAGAGAGCGAGAGAGGCCCGTTAGACCCCGTTTGTGTGCGACAGACTTTCTCAAGCACTAAAGTAACGCAGCCACTAGATGGAGCCAGCGAGCGGCGTGTGGGGCCGGGACATGATTGGGTATAGGATTACAGCCAGGACCCAAAGTGGTGCTAGTGATGGCTGTGCCTGCAGTAATGGTCATTTATTGACCGGATTACACAATGCATTGCAGACCAAGATTCTGAGAGAAGAATGAAACACCAACAGCGAACCGCTCGTGGTATAGGGGGGAAATGGCAGTACAGTGCTGCGCCTGATAGGAGCGAGAAGAAAATATGCTTTTGGGTTTTGTAGAATTGGGGCAGAGATATTTATGTTTATGTGCATTGTGACCAAGAGAGGCACAGAGAGAAAGGCTGCCCTCTGGCAAGGTGACCGTATGCTATGTAGCCTCGCAGCACGGCAGTGCCGTACAGGAAGGGGTGGGGCCACACTCACCGATCTGACAGGAAGACACGTCCACACTTCCTCTCAGCAGATCTCCCAGAGGGCTGTTCTCCGTCATCTCCTGTAGGCCCCATGGAGGGGGGGGGGGGGGGAAGAGAGAGAGAGAGAGAGAGAGAGAGAAGAGAGAGAGAGAGAGAGAGAGAGAGAGAGAGAGAGAGAGAGAGAGAGAGGAGAGAGAGAGAGAGAGAGAGAGAGAGAGAGAGAGAGAGAGAGAGAGAGAGAGAGAAGAGAGAGAATGGAGAGAAGAGAGAGAGAGAGAGAGAGAGAGAGAGAGAGAAGAGAGAGAAGAGAGAGAAGAGAGAAGAGAGAGAAGAGAGAGAGAGAGAGAGAGAGAGAGGAGAGAGAGAAGAGAGAGAGAGAGCAAGTGCAACGCAATGTTAGAGACCGCCTTTCCAAACTTTCCCCTCTGAGGTAGCCATCACACAGGAGATAAAGTTATGGGTTTAAACAAACGGAATTGTTCAATCATCCTCTGTGTTTTTGTGTGCATGTACTCACCCCCCGGTCAGGCTCGGCAGCCGATGGGCTGATCTCCTCCACGTAGTTGGCGGGGAACCACAGCTGCTTCTTCCCCCCACAGTCGCCCTTCCACCTGGGGGACACAGACAAGAGGGGCCTGGTTGGTTCCTAGGTGTCGGTTGGTCTCACAAACCAGATTTCAGTTTCATATCTTAAAAGGTGGACGAGACCGTTTCACTTTCCTTCGCTTCCAATTTTTTTTGACCAATCGTGTCGCCAAAAGCCACAAACTCGGACAGCAGGGATACACTATATAAAAGTGAATATAAGGTTTCAAAAAAACCCTGTGAAGACTAGCAACTGTAGGAATTACGCTTATTCAAATCCCCTTCTGAAGATACATTCTCTCTCGCTAATGTCTGGTTTGTTTCGTTAGAATTTCTCTGTAAAGAAACAGGAAACAAGGAGTAAGACTGCCCCTTCAGTTTCGGGTTTCTGAACCAGGATCTGTGCAGTCGCCCCGCAGAAGTTCTGCTGTAACAACGTAGGACTGTGTCGGATGATGTCCTGGGAAACTGGTTTCAGTTTTGATTACGCGGTGCTGACTGCTGCCAGGGAACGCAACAATGTGAAATACTGCACTTTTGCAGATATGTAGTTTTGTATTTTTTCCATTGCTGATGAAGAAGTCTTGTTGTTCAAATTTGTCATTTCTGAGGGCACTCAAGCGCTGCCAGTCAAACAGCTTTGTGTTTAAATTAATAAAATGACCATCTGCCACTGCGGTCATTTCTACAGATTTACTGTGCATAGAAAAATAATGTCTTGATGGCCATCCTTAAGGCGTAGCATGCATAACTCTTGCATGAGAGTGGGTTTTTGAAGAAATGGCCATGGAATGGATCATCAATAAAGACATCAGGCCAGATGTAGTTAAAATTATTTCCCATCTCATTTTCTAAATAACTATCCCAGAGTTATTCAATGAATTCAATCATCTCAAGCCTAGGATTCCTGCCACCGATGGTGGCAGCAATGGTGGTTGGTCACATGGGTAAGCAAATCTCTGATTGAATAGCGCGGCTGTGACTTACCATCCTCCCTCCTGTTTGTCCACATTGGAGATGGTGGCGTTCTTTATGAAGGACAGTTCGTCATCTCTCTGGGCCTTGTACTCATACATGGCTCTCACAGTGCACTGTGAAGGGACAAAGGAAACAACAAGAGAATCAACACACACACACACACACACACACACACACACACACACACACACACACACACACACACACACACACACACACACACACACACACACACACACACACACACACACACACACACACACACACACACACACATTATTTGAAGGGCTGCACCGATCTATCAGCCGTTTATCGGTATCAGACAATGTTCGCCTCGTTGACTTCCATCAGCCTATCAGCAAATAAGAAGACATTCACCGATTGGCAGTATCCATAGTTTATTGGTTGGGTTGCATACATTTTTAAATGTATCTTTCCCCAAAAATAATCTTAAATTAGTTTAAAGTCTGTTTGAATAAGTGGTCATTCTAAGATAATGTGATGAATGGCTGATGAATGTTCAAACCTCAAAAAGGAGGAATAAATAACAAAAACTAAATAAAATAAAAACATCAGTATCAGTCCCGAATTTAACCTTTGGCATATCGCTAAATATTTGATGAGGTCCCTGAGGGGGCTGCCCAGTCAGAGAACATCGCCTGTCGCCTCCTGTTGGCCCGGCGATGGCTCCGTAACACAGGCAGTAGGTGGGAGAGCTTATGAGGCACCCTTAAGCATACAACCAGGGGATGTACCCAAAGACTTGACAAAGTGTGGCGACAATTATTTACGTACTTTGAGCTGGAATTTCCCTCTAGAGACTTGGGAGATATAAACCTATAATTCACTAAGTCACTAAATGATACACTCTGTAACCAAACTATGCGTAACCATTCATGTTCGCCCGGGAGCATTCTTCTTTTATTGTATTGAAGCTAGTATTGTAATAAGATTTGTTCTATTTTTAGTGTCATTTTGGATTGACGTCAATAAATGAATGCTCTGAAAAACAAACAATGAAAACACCTGAATTACACACACACCTTAAATGTGGGCATCTGATTGGCTTCCACGTAGAAGCCTGGGTTCCTCCCCTCGTACAGGGATCCGTAGTCTGGCTCCTGATAGGACAAGAGAAACACCTTGGGTTACGATGAGGGGTGGACCTTCAGCGGGAGAAGAGCCATGTCACATCCTCCGCACGAAACGCAAATCACCTTACGATTACACAGATCAGGAAAATGTCTCCATGAGGTCATGGCCTATAAAGTCATTGGAGCCTCTACAACGTTCTATGGCGTTTCTGTGTTTGTGTGGGCGTGATTCTCACAGCGGTGCCTATCTTCTCCAGTGTGTCCTCGTTAATGGGGTAGCGTAGCTTCATCTTGCGGTACAGCGGGTGCTTCTCGTAGTAGCTGATGAGGTCCACCAGGTTGTCGAACTCCGACGTGCCCAGCACCACGATCTGACCCTCCTGCTGCACGCGGCAGTGCTTGATCTTCCCCTCCGCCCTGAGAACGGCACACAGACCTCATTCACCATCTTCCCCACCATCATCATCATCACCACCATCATCTCGCACCCCGGGGAACCACGGGCATCCCCGCAGAAATACAGTACTGTGATTAAAGACATTAAACTATTTTGCAAAAATGAATCAAATGTAAATGTTTTTAAAATAATTTTTATGAAAATTGAGTGTCGAAAAGAGTGTCTAAATTTCAACGATTAGATGGGGGTCAATGCTGCTTTTGGGTAGTGGGGGTTTAAACAATAGGACATATATTTTCGTTTTGTGCTGTACAACTCTTTGCTCATTAATCCTGACTACAAAACGTTTGTGGAAAAGGTTCATTGCTCTATAGCTCACACAAAATAATTACCAGACTCAGAGTGGTAACTGTTAATTGGGCTTGTTGACCTGGATGTTACATCGCAATGAATGTTATTGGTAGGAATAGTATTTGGGGATCATTTCCCTTTCTTCCTTTTCTTATGGGGAGACATTGTTGTGTTTCAAACACAGAGTTTCTCATGCGAGACACGGCAAAGGAACGTTTTTATTAGCCTAGGTTACAGTTTATTTACGTTGCTTTTTTCATCACAAAATGGCAGAGGATACCCAACAACGAATCCCATGATGCAATCTGAGGTACAAGCCCGATGGCCTGTTTCAGAAGACCTGGAAAGCCTTGATGGCATTACCTAAAGGAGATGGCGAAGGAGTTGGGCTCCGTCCGCTTGCGGACCAGGAAGGCCCCGTCACGTGGGACCCTCATCAGCATGTTCTCTGCGTGGCTCCTGGACAAGTTGGCATGGTACCACCTGACACACACACACACACACACACACACACACACACACACACACACACACACACACACACACACACACACACACACACACACACACACACACACACACACACACACACACACACACACACACACACACACACACACACACACAGTGGTTAAAGTACATACCCTATTTCTCTACTATATTCCTAAATCCACTTTTCCAAAAACATAATGTACATAAAGTGGATAAAAACCAAAGTTAAATAATGATATAACAATAATCCCAATTCTGGCAGACAGTTAACCACCAGTGAAATCAAAGAGACGTCTGCCTTTGAGGCACGAACGCAGCTTTTGATGATGTCATCTGTGTCAGTTGAGCAGGCTGCACGGGACAGGGATGGGAGGGGACGGGACGGGGATGGGACGGGACAGGGATGGGACGGGACGGGGATGGGACGGGACAGGGATGGGACGGGACAGGGATGGGACGGGACAGGGACGGGACGGGGATGAGACGGGACGGGGATGGGACGGGACAGGGATGGGACGGGACAGGGATGGGACGGGACAGGGATGGGACCGGACAGGGACGGGACGGGACGGGGACGGGACGGGGATGGGACGGGACGGGGATGGGACGGGATGGGATAGGACGGGGATGGGACGGTACAGGACGAGGATGCGACAGGAAGGGGACTTACTCCTTGCTCTCGTGGGCGTTGGTCTGGGGAACAGGCTCGGTCAACTTCATCTCAAACTCGTTGCAGCGCAGCGCCACCTGCTGGTAGTGTGTGATGAGCGCGAACAGCGTGTCGAACACCAGGTTGTCCGTCAGGTAGAACTTGGGGCTGCCCGCCTCCTGCCGGGAGTGGATCCGGCAGTGCTGGACACGCCCGGAGCGCCTGGATCGGGACGAGGGAAGACGGCAACATGTTCACCCACACTGGATCGTTTCAATATCGCTCCATCCATCCAGTCACTATTTAGTCATACTTTCTAGCAGATGGTTTTGATCCAATTCGACTTCCACAGTGAATAATTGCATGCATGTCTTAAAGAAGCAGGGAGTGCACAGGGCTGTGGCCCCCAACGCCTAACGTTTTAACCAGTGACCGCATTTTTCGGTCATTCGATTTTTTGTGCATCAACATCTGCCTGTTAGATCATCATATCCTAGTGGAGAAGTTTGCGCGTTGTTATGAATCCTTCATTTAAATATAAACACGGTTGATCTATAAGGGGGAACGTAATACACTTAAAAGTAAAAATGCATGATCAAATATCACTGTGGCTGATATGTCAGCAACCTCTTGACCTCACATGTATATCAGAGAACCCTGAGGCTGGGAACCACAGTGTTTAGCTGTAGAATATCAAACACCTCTACCACAAGATCAATGTGGACTAGACTACCCACTATACCAGGGGTCGGCCCTTTTGGGTCGGCCCTTTGGGGCCGCCCTTTTGGGCCGCCATTGCGGCCCTTTGGCAAAAAGAAAAAATAAATACAAAAAGTATTTTTTTAAAACTCAAAATTAGTATTGATTCATTTTCCGATGATTGTTGTAGGTCAAAAGTCAACCATACATTATCAATTTGTAAAAATAAACTGCTTGTAAATAGCAGGAAAAAAAAAATTTGAATTTTTTTTTTTGTTGTTTACCAGGGTTGTTTACCAGGGTTGTTATTTAAAGATTATGTTTCACTTTAAAAAACAGGTTTAGTCTGATATTTTCTATGATGCAATGATATTAATTTCCTCTGCACAAACATGAACTGAAGCTGCAGAGCTCGGCCGACTCAATTTCAACTCAAAAACCTGTTAGTGGATTTTTCCTGCTTTCCTCCCTCATGTCTTGTTAGATATAACATCTACTAAAATAAAAGTTAGTTGTTTTGTAGCCTATGTTTTATTGCAATTGCATATATTCACAACATAAAAAAACTAAAACCGTTTTCTATGCCGATACAGGCTATTTAATTGCAAAAGTAGCTAAATAGCCTATTACAAAAAAATGATATGCGGCCCCAGACAGCTATCCACACCCCTAGAGTATAGTCGAGTATTGGTTAGTCTATGGCCTAGACTACCAAATATGCTTCCTAATACAAACTGATCCAGTTGTACGTTTCTAGGACTGGGAAGGGCATCATATAGATGACCCCTTGCGTAGGCTAGATGTTGAACCTTCAACATGTGCCCGTTTGGAGAGCTATACATGGAGGGTTTCACTCGTGGGATTTTGAGATTGACACCTTAGGGTCGGGCGCATACGGGGTCGCAGGAGACTGCTGACATAAGCTGAAGACACGTCCCAGACGCCCTGTTTTTATGAACCGATTGACCACATAATGATTCATAGCAAAGGGCAAATCACTTGGTGTGTAGTAGAGCGAATGTAACTGGGACATTAATATTACTCAAGACTAATTTGAGTGGAAGCAGATGTCTGGGTCATAAACATTTTCAGACATAGAAATAGGGTCACGGGCCAGAATAGGTGGGGAACCCCCAGAGGAGCTTTAAATGAACCCCTTTGATGCGCAGATCCTTACTCTATTACTGCAATACGGACTGTGAATAACCCATGTTGCATGGCTCAGCTTTGGTGTAAAATCTACGATATACGTTTGGAGAAGAGCTCTTTGGGGAACAACAAAGACGTTTTTTTCTAACAAAGTATGAAATGTGGTAGAACATGCAACACAATTGTTCTGTCAACCGAAGCGATCCAATTCTCCTGTCCCACAGAGCGATACCAGTGCCACTGAACAGGATTCGGGACACATCATCATCATGTTGCCTGCAGTGGTACTACAGTAAAATCTATAAAAATACTCACAATTAAATATTTGATCTGCGCTGTGCAGCCCAAGACACAATGCTTGCGGTCGCAGAGACTAAAGCGTGACTAACACTGCATTCCATCAATGACTAAACCATCCACCATTGATCTCGCCCTTTGCACCCGGTTCGCATCTGTGAAACCACGCTGATCTAAATGCAGGGCCGTAGATAACTATCTAAATCACAGATATGCAACGCTGGGCTCAATCATTCACCATATGAAAAAAATAAATAAAGTGTACACCCTCTTGTTTTGACGCTACAAACCAAATATCACTCCTGCCATCAGGGAGGAGGTACACTCTCAATAGGACGACCAAATCAAATCGATTTCTGAGATCATTTGTTCCTTAAAGGTTGAGTATGGAATTCTCTTTTTTGGCCATTTTTGCAAAATTACTTGAAATCCTTCTGTTTGTTGTTATCCTGCGGTAGCTACTGGAGCTAGCTAACTAGCTAATGGCTTGCTCTCGCGCATCTGTGATCGCGCTCGTGCATGATTGCGCGTCCATGTACTTGGAATGGGTGGAGTCAGAGTCAGCGTTGAAGGAGAGGGGGTAGGACCATTTGAGTTGTGTATTTTCAAAATCTGCTGGCATTTCACAAATCCCATACCCAACCTTTAAGCTGTAGGCCTAGCTGCTATAGCACACACACTGTCAGGATGACATCTACTGTATGTTATAGAGATTTATGTTTTTAGGTGATGTGTATTGGATGTGTTAACTACTGTTTGCAAACTAAATTTCCCCTCGGAGACAATAAGTACCATCCTATCCTTGACCATCCCACAATCACATGTTTTAAAAAGCAGCAGAGCAGCGCACCAGAAGGACAGCGTGTAGTCCCCCACGAAGGTCTCGCTCTCTCGGACCAGGAAGGAGCCGTCGGGGGCGCCGGTCTCCAGGCAGTACTCGGACAGCAGCCTCTCGGCGATCTGCCGGCCGTCCCGCCCCGCGCCCAGTTTCCCATGGAACCACTTCTCCGTCACATGCTGGTCCATCCCGTTGGTCACCCTGGGTGGGTGGGGGGGGGGGGCAGGGTGACGCGTTTGTAAAAAACACAAGACAGTCTGGATGTTTACCGCGAGTGGCTGACGTGTCCAATAATGGGAGCAATGAGGAGATCCTCCTAGCGGTGCAGGGATACGGAAAATGATTGGTCGATGTGGATGTTATTAAGCGTATCTTGGTCCATAGAATACAGATAAGAATCCGATTATTATTTGCAAATAAAATATTTTTCTAAACGTGGTTGTTTATGGATATAAACATCGGTGGCAATGTAATGGCACGAGAACCATTCCTGGACTTGTGAACAACAAGTCACAAGCGTCCACCTCACCTCTCGGTGCTCCTCCTCGTCTTCGTTGCCCTGGTTACTCGTGGTCTCCTCCGAATAGTAGATCTTGGTGTTCGTCAGGACAAAGAAATGGGGGTACCACTCCTGTAGGGCCGAGTGAAAGAGACGGGGTTGATCAAGGATCAACTTCGATACAACTCAGCGATGGGGGTTTATTTTAAGATGCGGTTGCAGAGTGACACAAAGACACAGCTGCACCCAAAATGACATGCCAGCCATCTTTCCCTGTTTCAGCGACAGTATTAAAACCAGGAAAGGCAGCAGGAGACCAGAGCCCCTTACATGGTTGATGGGGTCCTCCAGGAACAGGATGCCATTTTTGATGGAGTTGCTGATGTCGTTTTCCGAGTACGGTGTTGACGTAGACACTTCCTCGTAGGCACTGCCCTCCGCCAGCTTCTTATGCTGTGGGAGAAGTAGAGAAAGAAAGAGAATGTAGAAATGGGGGGGGGGGGGGGGTTAGACAGGAAGAACAGAAAAAACTAAACCAGTTCACCACAACCTTCTTCCTAAACAAATGATTGTGACACTTGCACCCACACGATAATCTTTTTATTTTTTTCGAGCATCCTCCTTTAGATAGCAGAGTGTGTATCTTTTCTGGGTCACACACACATATCGTCAACGATGTTTATGCAATTAGTTGGGTGATGATGATGAGGAGGAGGATTGACGAAGAAAGCCTCTCCCTCACCTTGATGAGGATCTTCCTCTTCAGCTGGTTGGGCGAGGGCAGGCCGTCGGCGGAGATGTCCACCGTCTTGGTCAGCAGCATATCCCCGAACACCTTCTTGAAGTTGGTGGCCATGTTCCGCTGCTGCACGACGCTACAGTGGTCCTCAATGGACAGGATTATGGGATAGCTGTAGGGTGGAGGAGGCAGGGAGGGCATTGAGGCTCGAGGGTGGTGACATCCCGCAAGAGACGGCAACACTTTTAAGGCAGAGTCCCACTTCTGCGTCCAGAAGGTCTGAAAAGATCCGGGTCACATCCAGGGACTTTAATAGACTCTTTTGTGTGGCTGTGGTCCGAGCGTAGCAAAGGCATGCGGCCCTCTGAGAGCAATGCGTTATCCTTCTCTGCAGAGCAAATAATTGCTGATTGGTCGAGCCGGGAGGGGAGGGGGGGGTTGAATCAGGTGTTTTGTTTGGTTTTAGACAGCGGGACACGGGAATAACGTGAATGCTCAGGCATCACCTTATTTTTTCCGATACACTATATATCTGTTTTTTAAGCAGCCCATTTTCACGTGGATGTATTGATGTACCGAGATCTATCTAAAGTGGAAGGAGTGTCTGTAACGATGCACATGTGTGTGTGTGCGTGCGTGTCTTTGGATCTCTCGACAACGGTTCCTCCAAGCGACTGCTGAGGACCTTAGAGAGAGCAGCCATCTAGACGAGGTTCTCGCAGCGATAGGACGCGCGATTGTTCCGAACAGAGAAGTTTTGAACGGGGCTGTACTAGTATCTTTAGTGGAGCGGACATATACCAACCCCTCGTGTACTGGCAACCATGATGTGGACGTAGAAATGCAGACATCGTCGTGCCGCTTGGCAAAGGTACTGTGAATTCAGTTCCGTTTGCCTCAAACACACTCCTCTCCTTTTGCTGTTTAGTCACTTCGTCAATACTTTTATCCAACTTAGTCAATACTATTTTTATGTTTTTAGATAGATGTCCCTATTGAACAGTGGTTGGGCTTGGTGCTCAAGGATTCCTGTGGAGACTGACATCTGTGGCTTCACAGATTGCTTTTCTAAAACCGTAATTTTGACCACAAAATGCTCTACCGAAATTCTACTAATAATGGCTCATCTTTCCTTCTTGGAAACAGGACAAAAAAAGGAAAGGAGTAGGTGGAGTTCACTGACACTTACTCAGAAGTGACGAATGCGTGTTCTTTGATAGTGGCCAGCACGTCACAGAATTTGATCTTGGTGGTGAGGGTGTGACCATGGTAGATGACAGGCATTCCCTCTGGGCCATCCCAGCAATCCACTAAACACACACACACAAAAAAAAAAACACAAACACAGAGATTGTCAGCAATATTAGATGGAAAAAAAACAACATGGCCAGTATAGTTACACCATTGATTATGAAGAATATAACACACAATATAATGCAATACATAATAAAGTCATTCCAGCTTTGATTATTCTCACAGTGAAAGAGCCCTTTGGGGACAGACAGGGAGATAATCGTAGGTTTACATGTCAGATGTATTTATTCTCGTATGAAGCGACCTGAAACCGTTCCAATACTAGAAACCAGTCTTACAAGGGTTTGATTCATGACCATGCATAGTGCAGTTATGCAACCGTGATCCCTCGCTTATTGTGTGCAGGTATGTTCACGTGTGAATGACTTGGAACTCAAACTAAACATTAAACAGAATGGGGAGGTGCAACCTTGGGCAATGACACGGTTGACAAAGAGAGCGGGTGCGTAGGCAGGTGTCTTACACTCAATGCAGCGGCAGCCCATTCGCAGGCAGCGCGAGTACGCCTCCAGGGATGACTCGCTCGAAAACTGGTCTCCCGTCAGGTAGCTAAAAATAAACATACAGCCGGATCAGAGCGCACCTGGAGAGGCTTCCAGTCACAGCGATGACGACAACAGCACACGTAGAGCCAAGAGGCTGCACTGTTCACACCAGTACGCCATGCAAACACATGCAGACGGTCCCTTACCAAAGAGGGGGCCCATGTGACAAGGAGCTTTTGTCGATTGAGAGTAAACACTCACCACTTCCTCGTTCAGTGGGTCCAATCGAAACACCCTAATCAAAATCGAAACGTTTTAAATCCTTCTATGCCCCCGTGTATTGTTTTACAACTGGCACATAAATTCGGCATTTGAACTGCCCTTTCACACACTTTTCAATCGAAGGAAAAGGACCTGCCCCAGCATAATGGAATCCGGGTTCTTATTGTGTGTTAAAAGAAACACGATTTATCTGATGTGTTTCCCCCCGGTGAAGTTCAAAAGGCCGGTTGCGGGTGGACGTTGCCCCATAATGGGGATGATGACAAACATACACTAAGGACAGGACCCCACTTTCAAAGTAAAAGTAAATCTAATTCAAGGAGTAGGTTGGGGAGAGGGGGAGAGTAGATAGGCTGTGGCCCCCGGGCCTTACGTGTTGTGTGAGGAGGAGATCCAGTAGTGGGACAGGGGGTTGTTCATGTCCTCAGGACAGACCGTGTCTAGGGAGGCATCCCATATGGTGTTCTCTTTGGAGAACAGGTAGGTCAGGAACTGTGGACACACACACACACACACACACACACACACACACACACACACACACACACACACACACACACACACACACACACACACACACACACACACACACACACACACACACACACACACACACACACACACAGTGTTACCAGCTAGCAGTAGCAACCAGAGTTGGTACAGCTCTGGTACGATAACAAATCCATCTTCCTGGAATAACCTGCAGAAGAAGCTCAAGCTGCAAGACCTAGTTACTCTCAGTGAATTTAAAGCTGTTGTAAAGAGTTTGAAGTCGGACTCTATTGGAAATTGCAAATGTTTCAGTCTTACTAAAACATTAGTATTGAACTTGTACTTGTCTTGTGTTTTATGTTGGAAATGTGTACTGCTGTCCATCTTGGCCAGGTCTCTCTTGTAAAAGAGATTTTAATCTCAATGGAGACTAAACCTGGTTAAATAAAGGATATGATAATAATAGTAATAATAATAATAATAATAATAATAATAATAATAACAACAAAAACCCTGACAGGATTCATTTGAGGATGAACTGAACTTTAACCTGCTAAATCCCTCGGCCCTTCTTATTAGTAACAGGCCAGGTGGAATAGCATAGCGCTGCTTGCAGGCGGGGGGGGGGGGGCGGGGCAAAAGCCAGACTCTGTATTCCTGACAGACCACACGCCAACAGGCTTTACATGAAAAATTATACACTGTAAATATTACAGAACAAAACTGAAAAAAAGTAAAAAAAGTCCACCCGTCTGGAACCCGATCGCACACACTTCCTGTTTTCTCATGTCAAATGAAAACATTAACGCTTTTCGACCACGAAGAAGCCCACACAGCAGAGCAAAGTCTAAGAGCCATGCCACAGACTCCGTGGGAGGAGGCCACCTCAAACCAAGCACACACACACACACACACACAGACACCCGTAGATCAGCAGCTCAGCTCAGTAAACCCCCTGAACACCCAGAGAAGATATTAAACATAAAAATGCTAATAGAAAGCCAGGAAGGTGAGAGATGTGTACCTCGTCTTGATGGAAGTAAGGCTGCTCCACCTCTCTCAGCGGGTCTTTGAGGTAGCAGAACATAAATTCCTGCACAACGTTGCTGTCTGCGGCCCAAAGCTCCTGCATTTACGAGAAATACAAATTCATAAATAACAACAACAACATTGGCATGGCCAAGACTGCCCATTATGGTCAAAGCAATGGGTGGGACCAGTAGAGGCAGAAGGGGAGGGGCCAGAGAGAGGCAGAAGGGGAGGGGCCAGAGAGAGGCAGAAGGGGAGGGGCCAGAGAGAGGCAGAAGGGGAGGGGCCAGAGAGAGGCAGAAGAGGCCGAGGAGGCAGAAGGGGAGGGGCCAGGAGAGGCAGAAGGGGAGGGGCCAGAGAGAGGCAGAAGGGGAGGGGCCAGAGAGAGGCAGAAGGGGAGGGGCCAGAGAGAGGCAGAAGGGGAGGGGCCAGAGAGAGGCCTTTACCTTTTGAGTTTCCAGAAGGAAACCCTTGAAGTCCTCCAGACTGACCCTCTGTTCCGGTCGGTCAATGACCCTACCACACGACAGTTCATTTGACAATAAGCAACACCTTTATAACATGACAGTTTGGTTTGCAGCATGCAAGTATGGGCCAATGCGCGCCGCGCGCATGTGCGCGTGCGTGCGTGTGGATGCGCATGCGTGTGGGACCTACCTCTGTATAAATGGAATGTCCATCTGAAAGAAAGGCAGGAAATAGCACATGGCCAGGGGTTTAATGTAAATCAATGAGACAATGATCTAGGACAGAATGTGCCCCACATGGGAATGTGGCTTAAGGCGAAATGTTGGTTGTGCTTAGTCATGGGGGATAAGATGGGGGGGGGGGGGGGGGGGTGGGAGTGGGGCATAGGGTCGGAGAGCGCAATGAGGTCATCCACTTAATCTGACCCCAGCCCGCACCGACCTTTGTTGCAGATACGCGAGTGTGTGTGCGTGTGCTTGTGCCCCTAATGGCCTGGGCCAGACCAGATGAGTAGGCTTTAAGGGCTCTGTATTGATCAGGCAGCCATTTGAGAGCAGACGAGATAAAGAGGGGAGGGGGTGGAGAGTAGCCGATATAGGATACCAGAATACTGAACGAGCCGGGACAGATGTCTCCTCTGCTCAGGGCAACACTTGCAAATGTACATTGTCAGATGTCAAATTGAACGTACGTTTTTCTGTGCGTCAAACATGAGATTGCGATAGAGCTGAGCGAACTGGCTGAAGGACACGTCGCCGTTCCGCAACTCCTGCGAGTCCTGCAGGGAAAGAGAGAGAGAAAGCGGTAGAGAGAGGTAGAGAGAGAGAGAGAGGTAGCGAGACAGAGAGAGGTAGCGAGACAGAGAGAGGTAGCGAGACAGAGACAGGTAGCGAGACAGAGAGAGGTAGCGAGACAGAGTCAGAGAGAGACAGAGAGAGACAGAGAGAGACAGAGACAGAGACAGAGACAGAGAGAGGGAGAAGCAGACACAGAGGCACAGAGGGAGAGAGGGAGAGAGGAACAGAAGACAGTGGGAGAGAGGGCTGTAAATGGTATTCGGCTGAATCCCCTGACGTTCATCCAAAACAATATCTCCTTAAAAGGAGGAAGCAGGTTCAGCGCTGGGGTGCAGCCGGACCGTGATGAAGGGAAGGAGCGTACCGGAAGCTTCTCTCGGAGGAACCTCATGTTGGGGACCCTGTAGTTGACTTGAACCAGCATGCTCTTCAGATCCTTACAGGATATCCTAAATCGCACACGCACAAACACACTGTGTCAAACTCAAAAACATGATTATGTACATGGTGAGAACAGCCAACATTGTCTTGTAAAATTTCCCTCAGCAACATCCAGGACAAAGCTACCAAAAGTGTAGAGACAACTAAACATTGCACGTATGCAACATTTTCAAAAGCAAATGCATGCATGTTCCTGAAAACTGTTTGGACAAAAACACTTTCTTCTTAGCCAATGGGCGACTGTTTTGACCGCCATTGTTACTGGTGAGCATAGAGATCTGAGCAGCAAGAGACAACACCGTCTACGGCCAAACAACGATGGTTTTAAAACAATTTGTCACGACACACACACACACACACACACACACACACACACACACACACACACACACACACACACACACACACACACACACACACACACACACACACACACACACACACACACACACACACACACACACACACACACACACACACACACACACACACACACACACACACGTCTGATGTGGGTCTTCCATCCTCTGCAGTCTTTTTCCTGCTGCAGGAAATGGTGCTGCAAGCGGCGGAGGGGCTTCTTCCTCCGCTACACCTCTCCAGCACAATTTCAGCAATACACAACTTCTGTGTGTGTGTGCCTACATGTGTGTGTGCACTCCAAGAGTTGCTGCATTGCAAGCACTTTGCCCAACAAGCGCCACACACCACCATGATGGTCCTATAGAGACGTTATTGGATTATTAAGACGCGGAGGTCAGCTTACTTGTCTTCTCTGTTGCGATCGACAGCGTAGAACTGTTTCCGTAACCACCTAAAGAACAGAAAATAAAAAAATAAAAAAATATATATATTTACTTTCTCAAAATAACATTTGATCACTTGCATCACTATTTCAAACGTTAAAGCTGCCCTTTCTTAAAAGTTGGATCAGAGTTCAGTTTGCTTAAAATTGCTAAATGTATCTGGTTAATGTCACCATTGACCTGAAATCAATGTGTAACCAAAAAATCTAAAGAGGGCAGAGGTTTGAAACACTGCCTTGGTGTGCGAGTAATACGAAAACCAGCCTTATAAAGTAACCTTCTTAGAGTGAAAATGTGTGATGGTCCTTCAGTCCTAAGACTGAAGGATCTAGGTAAGACATTCACCCTTCAGCATTCTCAGTGTTGCTGAGAATACGATAACACGCGGAGAAGAGGTGAGTGCCGGCAATAAGCAGAGGGTTTACCTCTCGATCTGGAGTGGAGTAGGGGATTTTAGTGTGTCTGCAACAAGCCAGTTCAAGCCCTTCACCCACATAGTCATCTCCTCATCAGAGGTAGCTAGGACACAAGACAGTATCAGTTAATTGAAGTTATTTGATGTGAAACATTTAGAAAATGTATGAAATTCAATAGCAACTGAAATATCATCTCAAGAATGATCTGGTGAAGAAATGGTAAGCGTTGTGTTTGTCGTTGAGTTTGATAAGAACTTGAATGTAGTGCCACAATGCATATTCTATACAATTAAAAAAAAAAATTCCCATGTTGAGAGTTTGTTTCATGATTAAATAACAAAAGTACAGACAGTTCCGCCAACGGGGATAAAATACTTAACCATGAACAAATTCATCTTGTAATTATTTTCACCAAATAAATTTCTGTTTTTCCCTGTGCTGTGCAAATGTGTGTGGCGCACATGCGTGCCCTGCAAACAGGTGTGTTGGTGTGTGTGTGTGCGCGTGCTTGCGTGCCTGCGTGCGAGGGTGTGTACCTGCAAGGCTGAGGGCTTTGAGGCGGAACTCGGAGCCATGCAGGATGACAAAGCAATGGGCCTGGTCAAGCCGTCCAGCAGAGTCCTCCACATAACGCTCAAAGTCCCGAGACTTCTGCCCAGGGCGCACCTCCTTAATCTCCCTGATGTCAACTGGAGAGATGGACACACAAATAAAAAAACAGGAACAAACAGGTCCTGAATACAACATTTAAAACAGCAGACAGTAGATTTTCATGTTGGTGGTAGTATTTATTTCACGTTTATATGAAAAAGGCCTCAAATCAAAGCCGGGCTTGGCAAGTTCAGGCATAAGCATAATAAGAACAATATCACTTTATATAGAACTGCGCTACATCTTTTGACCACAGAGTTAAAAGATACAACCTCAAGTCACATTCAAGACTGAGTGGATCGGAAAGAGAAACCTCAAACGGGTCAGATACGACCAAGAATCAAGCCAAGGATTTGCCACGGATCAGAGAGGAATGGAAATACTTGTAATAAACACGCGTCCTCAGACAAAACCGCATGTAGCCTAAATATTATCCAAGCCAGAGAAATAAAAGAGAAAAGGTGCTGACTTTACTGTATAGTTAACGAATACATGAAATACCGATGTATTAGTGGTGGTTTAAAACTTTGTGTCCCCAAAAAAAAAAAGATACCTCTGTACACATGCAGAGGCATGCACTTTGTAGTGCTCCTGCCTTGCTTCCTGAACCACACATCCTGTCCTGTGCTCTGTAGAGCTAAGAAGGGCTGCTCTCTTCTCTTGCCGCAGTTTATTTTTCACTTGCCAAGACACACACACACACACACACACACACACACACACACACACACACACACACACACACACACACACACACACACACACACACACACACACACACACACACACACACACACACACACACACACACACACACACACACACAAAAGATTTGGGTCTAAATATTGTGAGCTGGTATTTGGTCAGGAAACACGAGAGATAGCCAGAGGTGTGACCTTACCACCAGAGAGCTGAGGAGTTGGCATCCTGTTCTACACCCCCACGCTTCCTCCAAGCCCTCCCACCCCAACAATCAATTCCCACCATCCCTTCATTAGCCGGTCCAAACTCTCCCTCCAACAGTTTGTATTATTTTACTGCATCTCCCAAACCAACCATTACATTAATATTGCATGCCTGATGGAAGGCAAGTTAAATTCTGGGTGAATGAGGTGCAGGGGTCTGTAAGCATGCAATTGGCCAACATAAACTCTGTCAACTTTAAAAGAAACGATTAAATAATTTCTGAGTGACTTTACATTCCAACCAATAACAACACAGCATTTTTCCACTCTGCCTAATATAAAGCAAATAATAGCGTGATATAGTCTGTTACATGCATGTATTCAAATCATAAAATAAAAAATATTTAAAAATACATATATATAGCCTATATTCAATCATGTTAGCATTATTCATAACATTGCTAAGAATAATTACATTATTTTGACAAAAATGATACAATAGTACATCAAAGGTATCCTCCTCCAATGTGGTGCCTAAAAGATAAACCTCTTTCACTTCTGTAGGAAACTGATGAAAACAACTGGTGATTCAACAAGCAACTGCTATCATTTACTTAATTAAGAAATGACTTGTTGTGGACCAATTTTATTGATGTACCATGAACACAATGTGTATTGTAATAACGTTTTTTGTAATGTTTTTTGTTATTCACTCAATAAGCAAGTCTATTTTAGAAATAAGACATTGCTACTGACTGCATATCACAACTAGCTAACTTTTCCGTTTTAAGAGCAGCTGCAGTCTTGTACAATAAAATGACAAATGTCTGCATACTTTTCTGCCCACAGTTTAACCCCAAAGTGTCGCTGGTTGTTTACTAAATGGTTTAGTGAGTCCTAATGACCTCGTTTGTCTATCCATCATTGTTTTCTACACAGAAACATGTTCGCAGTCTCCCCTTGGTTTGTTAAACATACATAATACATGGTATTAGACTTTCAACAAAAGATTCACAAAAACTCCAGGAGGCATTACATACACTTCTCCAATGTATATTTAAATTATACATTTCCAAGAACTTCCGAAATCCAAGACGGCCCTTTTTTAGTCTGCCTTGACGTTTGAAAGATGTGGAATGACACATCACCTTGTGATCTACAGACCGATGTTATAGACCGGATCAATTTTTCGGAAGATAAGGCAAAGCTCTATCAGGACCATGGTCATCAATATAAATAGCAATAGGTTATTAAGATGCTATCTGAAGTGACCTCTGTAGACTCTGGGACAGCAGTCATTGTTGGTCAAACAAAAAACTAGGTTGATTGTATTGTGAATGACATAAATGCCTTATTGGGTCAAGAAGGCGAAAAAAAGATGCACTGTGTCCAGAAACAAACCAGAGGAGCGCAAAAGAAAACGCCCAGCCAAACAAAACCCATCCAGGACCAATCAAGCATCCACTTTGAACCTGTTTCACACCCATTTTTTATTAACCCAAGGTACACAGGTCTAGAATCTTCCGTCACATCTTACTGATTACGGGGCCAACCCAGTGATCCCTGTTGTTCTCGTGAACAGTTGCACTATATGTACATAAATGAGAGGTCCAGCCCCGTATCGTCTCCCCAGCCGTATCGAGTGTCTGACATGAGATCATACGCCCATAAAACCATGGCATAGAAGATGATACCAAGAGATAGAGACACACACACACACACACACACACACACACACACACACACACACACACACACACACACACACACACACACACACACACACACACACACACACACACACACACACACACACACACACACACACACACACACACACACGCCTGGGCTGCATCCAGAGCAAAGTGCAGCTGTGAAGCAGGCATCCTGCTATACCCAGGAGGAGGCAGACATATGACACGCTGCATGATGGCAACCGTAAACACACATACCGGCGGTGTACTACCGTATTTGTAATACCTTATCAAACTAGGACCATAAAGCCAAATGTAAATGTTGTAAAGATAGATATTGTAAAAATAAATTGTAAAAAACATCTACTCTGCCTTCATGTTGTGATTTTACTCCAGAGATGGTCACAATACTTATTCACACTTGTAGTGTTTTATACAATACTTGAAACACTAACTAACAAATGTGAACGAGTTAAACAAAAAAGGGATATACTACAGTTTTGTCAAATTAAAGGCTATTGGTTGTTTAGTAAACAGTGGGTGACTGCTGTTATGCATTATTTCAAAAGATGGTTTTGTACAATGTATGGAGGATATTATATGGTCAAATGCATAATGGCCTTTGTGGCAAAACTCAGAATTCCTTTGTGGTGTGTACTTATCCACTTGACCCCTTCACAACCTCATTGTTGTTTTATCTTTATGAATCTTTGTAAACATCAGTTTTGGGAGTGCTATCTTTAGACTGATACCTTTGTGGTGGTGCGTTGTGTTCGTGCGTTTTACTCACTCTCTCCTTCTATTTTATCAGTGCCCCTGGTCCAGACAATCGTCCGGGTTTCCAACTTGACTAGAAAAGTTCTTCTCTCCGGACGCTGGGACTTTTTGGAGTAGAAAAGTGTCAACACTGTCCCCAGTTCAAGGTCCCTGTAAAGGCTGTTGGTCTCCGCGTCATTCTCTGTCCACGGCACAGCACCGTTGGAGAAAAAGCCTGGCGTTCCAGCCATGGTCACTTCCCCTGTTTGTTATCCTTTTCCTTTCTGAACACTTTCCTCACTCCAGTCTCTGACCGAGATACCTACAAGAAAAAATACGGGAAAACGAATGAACACTGCTCCCAGTCCCTTACACCCTATAGCCAGCACCCATAATTGAGGCAATAGTAGTACAGTACTCCTGACATGGTTGAATTAGTAGCAAAGAAAGTAAGGCTATAGAGTACGAAGATCAATTCAACGGGTACAGAATCCTGTTTAATGTAGGGTGTGCACAAAATATCTATATTATATAAATAAAATAATATACGTGTCCAATTACTAACATGACAGCTGCACCCAACAATAGACAACAAGTGTCGTAGGGGAGATTTACGAGGCTACTCGTTCCCGAGAACTTTCCTCCAGATCCACAGGTTTGACTCTTAATCCAGGGGACGTTTAATAGGATTGGGATTCATCGTACACTCCTGTTCCAACAACGAGGTGGCCTATAATCTACTGGGATCTATCGCAGTAGAGGCCAGTTAGTCATAAAGTTTCCCTGTTTAAGCCCCTTTGGTAAAACACGGCATGAACCGGAGACACCAGCGTCGGCGCACCAAAACAACATGGGACATACAACATGGGAAAAAGGACCAGTCGGGACATTTTTTTCAGGGCGCACACAGGAGTGGAGGACAGCGTTTGCTTCGCCCTGCTGTTAAGAAGCAATGGCTAATGTGTGCTTCTGACTAAATATGTAGCAGCAGCGGTGCAACACATGTAATGTTCGCTCTTTCTTTTGGCGTACGCGTCGTCGGGTCCTACCGTGTGAAAAGAAAAATCAAGTGGAAGAACATGCGAGGAGCCGCACACCAGCAGGAGCTAAACGCGTCTCTCTCTTTCCGTCTCTAGCGCCGAAATCTCGGCGACAGCGCATCGCCGACGGCCCGTCTTCACCTCCCGCCTTCCCCTTCGTTATCCTGATTAAATCATAGCGGCCTCCTGGAATGGTGTCGCCGTCCCAGCAGGAATGATCCCTTTTCCCCTTTGAGTCCCGCAACAGTAGTCCATGGAGAGAGAGCCGTGTCGGCTCGTTCACAAGTTGGTCTGGTCTAGAAGAACGGCTGGGGCCCTTCCCCCCGTCCGACCCCTCCGGTACAACAAAGCGGTGGATAGATCGGCCTCTTAAAGAAACAGCATCTTTCACTTTACCCTGCCTCGCTGTTGTAATTAGCTACTCACAATTGTCATTCACTGTGGATGATTGGCCCGTTGACAGCACTACTTAAAACGAGATGTGACGTAAACTAGGTATAGGAATGGGCTAAACATATCCCAGATAACTCGTATGAGGCAAAGACATAACTGTGTCGTATTTAAGTTCATCAAATATTTCACTGTCCAAAAGCTACCTGAAAGTTAAAGGGTGGTTTTCTTCATTGTATAACGTTGGGCTTCTTCTTTGTTGATTTTTTCATATTTGCACAGTGTTGTGGTTATGTTATTAGATTGATGTTAGTTTTCACCGATCTAAAATACGGCGATTGACAAGATTAGGTTTGATTAGATGTCTTTATAGGACACACTGTAATAAGCTCCTCTCTCTCGTGCTTTGGGTGTCCGAGGTGTTTAAAAGACTAAATACAAGTCTAGTTACTGTAACTCATACATGTATTATTTTTATTAAGATGACACTTGATTATTAAAATAAATGCAAATAAAACTGACAAAAATCAGAAAATTATGATAAACTGGGAAATTCTAAAAACCACAAAGACAGATACAATGACGGATTAACATTAACGTTTGTCATTTAGCAAATAATGCTAAGGGTAAAAGGCAGGCTACAAATGTACATAGAAAGAGGATATCTGTCACCTTCCTCACAACAATACAAAAAGCAACACGTCACAATAATATACAACAATACACTTTTGTGATCGTTTTTGGCAAATCCCCCTCAATACCTCTCACATCACTTTATAATTCATTTGGAAAAGTCTTGTATATATCACTCACTCCCAAAGTACACCATTTAGCCACTTCACAAAGCAGAACACTGTGTTCTTGAAGACGTGAAACTGCCCAAAGCAAGATCAACATAAGGAAAGCGTGTTGGTCTCAATGTGATACTCGTCTTTTAAAACATGGAATGTATGCAACAAAAAAGGCAACCATAAATATGTACATCCCTGAAATAAACTAATAAAAGAAATGAGAAATAAAAGACAAGAAAATTGTGGGCGCAAACAGTTCTGCTTCAGCATAGCGTTGTGGTTTCTTCTCTTCCTTTCGGTGGACAGATTTCACAGTTAATTTCATGAACGCCATCTTCTTCTGAATCCTCATGATCTTACACACACACACACACAATCCATTTCATTGTATTTCTTTATAAAGAGTGGGAAAAAACAGGATTTCATTCGTTATCCTATTAGAATATAGAATCTCTCAATAAATAATGGCTTATGAATTTGACTAAGGCCTTGTCACACACAAACACACACACACACACCATCACCACCAGCCCTTCTGGCAGCCTGGCACATTGCTTATCTGTGCATCTCCACAATTAACCTAAACACACAACACAGATATACATCCGCCGTGCTCAGCCTCGTCGTGTCTCATTCAGTCCTTCCTGACCACCCTGGATTGCCCACACAGTGGAATCATTAAGGGAACTACAAACTACAATCAAAAGGCATGAGTAGAAAGGAGGGATGGGGAAATTGGTTAAAACTCAAAGTCATCTTCCGCCATGTCGATGGCCCAGGCAAACTTCTCTCGCTGGGTTTTGTTGTAGACCTTCTCGATGGAAACTTCCCACTTCTTGCACCTGCACAGAAGACGAAAGGAGCAAAAGAAGAGTCAGAGGTGAGGGAAAACCAGATAGAGCAAGGAGAGGGCTAAGGATGGGCTGTGGGAGGGCGAGGGCTAGTGGAGGGTGGGCTCAGGCTTATCCTGTGTCCCAGCCCAACCACAACAGACAAGGAGGGAGAGGGAGAGATCCACATACTACCACAGTAGAGGAAAGAGTTTTTAGTGTGTGTTTGTGTGGACGCTCCCGAGCCTTAGAAACAAACCCCATTGTTCCTCACTCTCTCTCTCTCTCAAACACACACACACACACACACACACACACACACACACACACACACACACACACACACACACACACACACACACACACACACACACACACACACACACACACACACACACACACACACACACACACACACACACACACACACTCACATTTCTCCTCTTATTTTGCTTCTGCGGCTGTTTTTTCTTTTTTTGGTCTCCTCTGCTATTTTTTTTGTTCCCACAGCATGAAAGCATTTCCTGCCTTTCAGTCACAGAGGTGTATCTCTAACGGCCCTTTTCGCTAAGAAAACATGCACAACACACACACACATAGAAACACATAGACACACAAACACACCATGCTACTATTATTTCCACATTTAGAGGGATGGTTAAAACCCCCTATTGCTAACTTAAACCTATAATACTAATATGTGTACTAATAATGACATCATCTAGAAACTACAGTTTGAAATGAATAGTGATTGATTAATAATCATGTCTTTGGTGCATGCCGTGCCAGTATTCCCTCTGCAGCAGCCTCAATAGAGACATCAGTACCAGGCCACAGAGATGCGGGGGTCCAGGTAGTTGAGTTTCGAGGTGCCCAGAGCGATCTGCTTGTTCTCCTCTCGGTCGGTCGCCTGCATCTGAAGATTCATCAGCTGCTCTTCTATCCTCTGTACCGTCTTACGCTTCGTCTCCACCGCTCTGACAGAGAGAGCGAGAGTGTGTGAGAGAGAGAGAGAGAGAGAGAGAGAGAGAGAGAGAGAGAGAGAGAGAGAGAGAGAGATGAGAGAGAGAGAGAGAGAGAGAGAGAGAGAGAGAGAGAGATAGTGGGGGATGAGCAGCCGCGTTGGGGTGAGACCAGAGCGAGGGAGGCAGAGGGTGAGAATGATTAGATACTTGATCATATTTGACGAGATTGATGTTTAAAACACAGTGGAACAAAGAGATGAGGACAGAGTAAAAGGCATGATGACTTAGACGTTAGAGCAAGGCCCGGCTGGTGAAGAGGATGGTGCCCTCACTTTTTGCTCTTTTCGTCGTGAGAAGCCTTGTGGTCTGCCTTGGCCGTCTTCAGCTGTTTCCTGGATGTGGCCAGTTGCTTCTGTTTGTCATCAATCTGGAATCATCACAAACACACTTCTGTTCATCCGCTTGCCAAAATATATATCTATGAATCTACAGGTCAAATGATTGTACATATATACTGTACTACACTTACAATGTACTTATTGTAAGTCGCTTTGGATAAAAGCGTCTGCCTAATGCCCTAAATGTAAATGTAAATATATACTGTGAATCTACCGGACAAATCCATTACCATGGGGCACATGCAACTCAATTATGCCGCCGTTGACGTAGAAAAGCATGAGTTACACTGAGTGAGGGGGCCATGGGTTTACCTTGGTCTGCAGGTTCTGCATGGACTTCTCAAAGGTCTTTGGTGGGGCTCTCTGGTGGTTACAGAGGACGGCCACTGCGCGGTTGGCCCGGTTGTAAGACAGGATCTTGCCGGGGAGGTTGTCTTCGGCTGTCCACAGGAGACAAGAATAACAGCAGGGAAAGCGTCAACGTTTATAGCAGAAAAGATTGTTTGTTTGTATGAATATAGACTCAAGTGGTGTGAAGTTCCGTTGATGTGTGCTACATCATAGATGTCTGTGGCCCCATCCCATTTCTACCCCTTACCCCTTCCCCTTCCCCCTCCCCCTTGTTTTGAAGGGGTAGAAATGGGATTGGGCCTGTGAGAGCCTGCGGTCACTCACGTGAGGTGAGGGCCTTGAGCTGCTGCTGCAGGGTGATGGAGGCGTTGTAGGTACGGAACACCTTAGCAGTCAGGCCGTCCATCAGCTCCTGTAAGTGCTTGTTCAGAATGGAGGTCTACCGGGAGAGAGGTCAGAGCAGTGAGTGGGGAGTCAGGGCGACAAAGAGGAACAACCTCGGTATGAATGACAGTGTGTGTGTGTGTGTGTGTGTGTGTGTGTGTGTGTGTGTGTGTGTGTGTGTGTGTGTGTGTGTGTGTGTGTGTGTGTGTGTGTGTGTGTGTTTGAGTGTGTGTGTGTGTGTGTGTGTGTGTGTGTGGTGTGTGTGTGTGTGTGTGTGTGTGTGTGTGTGTGTGTGTGTGTGTGTGTGTGTGTGTGTGTGTGTTTGAGTTTGTGTCGTACGTTTAGTCTGTCGAAAAGGTCATCTTCGGGTTGCTTGTTCTCCAGGAACAACTGGAGATTCTTGAAGGCCTGAAGATGTGGATTTTGTATTAATACATATTCAATTTAATGAAAGGTACTACACACAAGTATTTGAAATAATGAATGTAATGTCACATGTCTGCCAGCTGGGGATGCCATTTGATCCTTTTCAGGATGGAAAAGCACAGGTGTTTTTGTGTTTGTGCTAATAGGGAAACGGAAAGGATTTGTCTTTAGATATTTGTTTTTTTAAGAGGAAAAGAGAAGATGCTGTGTGTGTGTGTGTGTGTGTGTGTGTGTGTGTGTGTGTGTGTGTGTGTGTGTGTGTGTGTGTGTGTGTGTGTGTGTGTGTGTGTGTGTGTGTGTGTGTGTGTGTGTGTGTGTGTGTGTGTGTGTGTCACTAATAGCAGGAAACAGACTGCCCCCTGAGGCAGAGTTGACGGAAAGTGTTTAGGGTCTGGTTCACCTGTCTGTGCAAACATCCTCCTTATCGCTCTCTCTCATACGCACTCAGACACGCACACAAACCACAGCTGACCTGTTGTGAACTTATTAACGCTATCGCCGGCTCTATGGAGCAGCCAAAAATGAAATAGTGTCAATTTCATCCGCAATCTCCAATGTTCCTGTTCCTTTACTTTGAACCATCTCTCTTTGTCCCTTTCACTCTCTCTCTTTTGTCCGTCATTCTCTATCTCTATCTTTCACTGTTTCTATCTGTCTTTCATCTCACCCTCTTCTCCACAGGGATTTTGTTGTAGTAGCGGATGGAGTCCTTCCCCAGGAAGTCAAACTCCACCACATACTCCTGGTCGTCCATCTTGGGGTAGAGGTTGATGTGCTCCACCCTCAGGGAGCAACAGCCCACCGTGTCCGCCGTCTCGCCCTCCTCCTTCTCGTTACCCGCTCTCAGCGCCAGCTACAGGAGGGAGGGCATACTGCACGTCAGCATCACCGGCTACAATATAGCCAGAGCCTGGCTAGGCCCTGGCTAGAGCCTGGAAAGAGCCTAGATGGAATATCACTTCTTTCATTACTCCCCAGTTGAAATGCAGTGCAACACAAGTAAATACAACACTATTATGTCTGCTGTGTTCCTTATCCCCCTTCATAGACGGAGCCAGCAAATACAGGAATATTAGCTAGACGTCCAGTCCCTCCAAACAGAGGCCATGTTTCCTGCTCACTTTGTCTATGAAGTAGAGCGCCACGGCTCTCTGCCGGATCCTCATCTCCTTGGACTTCCAGTCATCTCTGTACTGAGCCCGCAGACGCTCCACGCATTTCTTCAGCCGTCGCGCCGTCTCGTACTTCTGCCAGTCCTTCTCCCCCTGCGTGCGAAAAAAGAGAATGTGGTCCGAAAATGTGTGCGTGAATTCTGATGAACATTGTGGGAAAGGAAGAAGGCTGTACATCTGCTGTATACATCTGATGTATTTTGTTCAATCCCATACTACAGGAGGGGGGGTTGGGAGGCAAGGCAGCGCTGGTGCGCGGCCACACGGGTACCTTGATCCGGGAGCTGGGGTTCAACATGATGTACTTGATGGAGCCCTGGATGTTCTCCGTCCAGGACACCAGCCACGTCACCTTGTTGTCGTGGCGCAGCTCCTTCCAGCGCGTCCCGGCGGGGGGCTTAGGGTGCTTTGAGTCCCTGGAGACAGGAGAGTATACATGTGAGCCTGTGCTGTGGACCGCTAGAGTCTGATGACCTGCTGCTGCAGTCATGTTCTGCTGCTGTTGGGACAATGGAGAACGAGCGTGGCAAAAAACACAATCTGTTGAGGAGCAATAACATGCAGGGTAATCGTTTCCCCTGGGGAGAAGTTGTTGTTTCTACAATAACAAAGAGTACAGGAAGACTACATTTGACACAGTGAAGCAAGTGTGTGTGTGTATGTGTATGTGTGTATGTGTGTGTGTGCGTGTGTGTGTGTGTGTGTGTGTCTCAGTGTGTCCCTTTATACATGTGTGGCTGTGTTCGCCTACGAAATATGCCACACGCATCTCATTTCATGTCCAGAACACAGCACACTGTAGGCGGAAGGAATGTGATAACAACTAGGTAAATTAACAAAAGTGATTCTTTCTGTCGACTGCTGAAACGGAAACTGGGGACCATAACAATAGGACAGGAGAAGGGGAAGGTTAGAGTATGAAGGAGAGGTGTAGCGTATGATGAAAAACAGGAAACCAGATCAAAAAGTACACATTATGATCATTGTTATTATAAGGCACCAGAGAATAGTCATAAACCCGCAGTTAGCGTTTCCTCTTCCAGAAAGATGACATGAATCACACACCTGTTATTAAAAGTGTTAACAGGCTTGAACATGTCGGGACACATGTGGACGGGGACACCACCTTGTGGCCGGTAGGGGGAACTACATGTGACAATGGCCGTGGATTAGCCGTGGGGATGACTCGGTCACTCACTTGCTACAGTTGATGATGATGTCCTCTGGCCTGATGCGGCGCTTGAGCATGCCCATCTTGGGGTGGTCGCCTCGTCCGCGGAAGAGACCGGGGGGCTCGATACGGAAGTTTCCGATGCGCTCCTTGTGGTTGTCCATGAGGCAGAAGCCGTACTCCTGAAGGATCCTTTCGTTCTCCTCTTTGATTTTCTGGGGAAAATGTTAAAAATGCCATCAAAACTCTTTACACCATTACGTGTGCTAGATGTCACGGGGTAAGGGTGTTGTTAATGACTATGGTTGTATGCTTGTGTTTGGACGTTGTGTGCTTACCAGTTTCTCATCTTTCGACATCTGTTTCCTGGCTTCTGATTGGGCCTTGAAGTACTCGCTCATCTCATTAAAGTTGCACTTGTTGAGGTCGGTGATCTTTGACTTCTCCTCTGGTGTCATTTCCTAGGAAGGAGTCAGAGAGGAAGAGATTTGAGCAATGGTGCAGGTGAAAACGAATGCTTTTGAAACGCGAAAACGAAGCGGCCTCTCACCTTTCTCCAGTCTTTGAAGAAGTTCTTCCTGAAGATGTCCTTGGTGGTGTACTCATGATCCAACATCTTAGCGAAGAAAGTGGCTACCTCCTCAGCAGGTGGGCTCAGTTTAATTTGCTTACCTTAAGAGAGAGAGAGAGATGCGCGTTCACACAGTTACCGTGAATTAACCCATTGTCGGGAAGTCACGTTCTCTGCAGAGTCCCAGAAACACTGTGATCCTCACCATCGCAAAAAAACCTGACGTGGAGAGGAAGGGGCTCGTAGGGGAGGGCAAACACGGGGCCCTTGTGTTCCAGGAAGCGCCACTTGGAACCGTCTGTGGCCCTCTCTTCTTCCCACCTTACAAACCAAACAGAAGAAATAATAAAAAAAACAGACGGGAACATTGTTAAGTGCATACATAGAGGAAGAATGCTAACCAAAACCCTTTTACCTGTAATTTAGTATTTGTGTTTTACTTCTATTTGTATTATATTCGTTATAAGATTTTTTTTCTATATATATGCTGGTACATGAGCAGAACAACTCTATATCCCTTGAACTCACCATTTCCACTTCTCTTCCTCCTCCTTCTTGGGTTTCTTTCCCTCCATTCCCTTTTTGACCTTTGTCTTCTTTTTGGGCTTTATGTCCTAATAGAGATGTCAAGATATAAGCTCTGGATAAGAGATATGCACAAAAATGAAGATCCCATTAACTCAGTGAATATGTGAAGGAAGGCCCTTCCTCAATGTACCTCCTCCTCCTCTTCATCATCGTAGTCTTGTCGCCTCTTCTTGGCCTTTTTCTCATCCTCTTTCTTCACTTTTTTGGGCTTGCAATCAAATCTAACAAAAAACCAAACAAAGACATGAACGATGCATGCACCTCACTGGCTGCAGTAGTTATCCATACGCTGCATGTATAACTATGTATTAACTCAAATGGAACAACATCAGCAGAACCTCGCCAGTCTGACTGTATTTGTAACCATTTAACATTTGTTACTCACTCCTCGTCATCTCGTTCCCTCTTGGTTGGCCTCTGTTTGGGCGGGGGGTCAAATCCATTGTCGTCCGGCTCACTCTTAATAGGAGGTGGGCTTTTCTCTCTGAGTCAATATTTCAAGACAGATAGATAATGAATAAACACTAAAGCCAGCTATTGAGTCTATTAAAGTTACGTCCTTTTTACAACGTTTGAATAAGTTCACCAATCAAATAAATAATATTGTAATATAGTTACATAATAATACTACACTTCTCAACTAAATTCGTACATACCTTGCGTATCCATTTTCATTTTCCCTTTTCGGCTTGTCTATGTGGATTGATTTGACCTGTGAAGATACAGAAGAGGGTACTTTAAGAATCTGTCTGCTACAAAGAGTTTGTAGTAAAGTCAAACAGACGTCTGCGAAGGCAAACCTTGTCATCTCTCCTCTTCTCCTTGTGTTTTTCCCTGTGCTTGTCGGAGCTGCCGTTGCTGTGTTTCAGCTTCTCTTTCTCTTTGTCTCGCAGCTTCTTCTCAGAGTCTCTCCCTTCTCTGTGCTCACTGGGAAAACAAAAGTCCAAACAGAGGGGTCAGAGGTCCGGGGGACAGGGGTCAGACGGGGGCTACTTATCAGACGGTAATTAATTCCTAACGTATAATAGTTAAGAAGACATAAACAGTGAAAGGAATTAATGCTGATATCAACTGAAAAATAAAGAGTAGAAAATGTCAGGGCATAGGCATGACTAGGAAAACACACAATAACACAGGAAATCTGTATTTGGTAGATGTCATGGATTTACCAAAAATGTATTTCTTTGATTGCTATTAAAGGAAATGTGTTGCTTGACATATAACAACATAATACATGAATCTTGATCATTTACTGAAAGTAATGTCTATATTGCTTAATTATTTGCTATATGGTTTTATATTTAATAATTTACAATCACAATAATCTCAAAATACAGTTGGCAATCAACAAAAGGTTGGCAGTAGTAGGATTAAAGGTATTCACTGAATAGACATGTAAATTGTTATCCTTTGAGATAAAGCTCTCCACTTAAATGAATGGTCAATACAGGAGAGGAGACATTTGTACAGGGCTCCCTACCTGTTGCTGTGCTTGGCTTTCTCCCGTTCCTTGTCTTTCTTATGGTCTTTGTGTCTGTGCTCTTTGTCTTTGTGCTTGTCTTTATGCTTGTGAGAGTCTAAAGGGAAACATGTGTGGTTCACTTGACATGTAAAAACACTTCATAAAAGCTGTTATCGTATAATCATCTTGTGAATACGTCTAAAATGACACTCCCGTTAGTATGGCTTTGATAAAATTTTGAATATGCATTAAACTATCTACATACAAATATATTTTTCTAATAGTAAGATTAAGAAATAATAAAAGACTAGGTATTATTTAAAATTAATATTATTTTACAATATAAATGTACAAAGCAGAACATGGAAATACTAGGTCCATTCAAATAGCATTTGGAACAACCTATCTTTAGGCTATTCCACCCTCACACAAACTTGTGCTCAAAAGTAAAGCCTTAAAAATGTACATGATGAGCAAACAAGTCAAAGACAGAGAGTTGATAGAATACAACCCGTGTGCTTTATAGGAAGCATATCTTGATCACAGAACCAAAACTAGAAGAGGGGCTTTTCCTCCTGCTTCAAACCAATATTATTTTGCTATAGCAACAATAGTATTGTTAATTTCGCTGAAGCAGAAAGCCCACAAGACAAGACGGTGTTATTGACCAAGTCAGTAAAAAGTAGGTGCGTAAGGCCAAAGAACAATTAGGACCCATTCTTGCATTATTTCGGTCAGAATATATAAAGTGCGAGCGGACTTGGCCTTGATCATCACCTCGTGGCGCCCCGCTGTCATCACAGCTGAACAGCGGCTGAAGACATTCCCATAAGAACAATAACAATCATCACTCTGTTCTTATGAAGGGGGCTTGGGCCTAGGCCTACTTTCAAAAAAAAAAATTGCCACAACATTTGTGGATCGACACAAACCTTCCTTAAGTCAAAATTAATGGCCACATAATAACGTGTGTTTACATTACAAGGAAATCAATGCCATATGCTTTTAATCATGTATTTTACCTATTTTCTCATTTGAAAAGTTTACAAGTAGAGTCTAATGATGAATCCTTATCGCCCTGACGAAGCACAACGCTGCGTGTATTATCACACAGGCACAATGCATCTGGTCAAAGGACCGCAATACCGGCCGACAGGGGAGATATGCTCCCGGCTTTCGCCTCCATATCACGGCAGGCACTTCCCTCACTGGTCGGCACCCTGGCCGTCAGACAGAGAAAAAGAAAATGGCGTAGAGACTAAGTCCTCAACCCCAATTCTGCTACTTTCGGCTCTAAAATTAGGTATATTTGCACAAATATTTAATAAAGCTATCGCATGCATAATAAACACGACGCCACGCACTTTAAGAATCCATCCTTAGAATACAATATTTACAATCACAAGGGTAATTTTCATACCCTGTTTTTGAACAATAGACGCAAGAGAGTGGAGGAGAAGGGACTTAGTCTCTGGGACGCCATTTCTGTCCTTTAAAACCTAACAGTAGACAGTCCATGATACACAATAGAAATCAGGCTAAATGTGAATGAAAATCGTTACTGCATGACCTACCGTTTGTTTTAGATCCAGAATTGACCTGAAATTTTGAAAGACAAAGGTATTAAATATTTCTACTTTCTAAATGCCGGTGTCTTGGTTATTCAAGTTCCAGTGGGTCGAACAAGAATTCCTGGATCACCACACATGTAATTGCATCCGCACATCAATCAAAACTATGATCGTGATAAAGATAAGTATTTGAACTTATTTACTTCTATCCATTATTGCATACCCTATTATTACTAGCCAGCCACGACACTTATCAATACATAACTGATGGGTGACAGTATAAAGACATCGCTGACAAAGAGCTACCTGGTAATCTGTATTTCTATGATCTCCGCTCATCTTCAAGTTGTTGTGTAAATAAAAAGCAGCCACAGAAGACGGCTGTTCAAGAAGCGACGTTGGCACAAGCAATCCTTGATAGTCTATGGAATGGAGTCGGTGTGCGCTGGTTTAAGTCCCATTATTTAGACAGTGCGCATGCTCATATCAATTTGAATGGCGAGAGGAAAAAAACTCTGTGGGGTACCTCCCTGACAAAAAAAAATCAAAATAATGCATAACTGACTCAAACACGAGTCAGTTACAAATATTAACGAGGATCCATTCAACTTTCTATTTAATGGGATACCATTTGAACATCGATTAAGGTAAGTTGTAAGAGACAAAGACTATTTGAATGGTTATAATTTAACTAACTTGTCAGTACATTAATGCCCTACCCCATTAAACACACATTGTATACATTATTGGATATATGTATTGTATTGTTACTTTGAAATTCAGCAATAAACGAGAATATATACATTTTAAATAATACAAGGATTTCACAAGACAAAGCAGTAGAAAATTTAATTGACTTTTACAACATAATTATACAATCATAACAAGATCTAATATCGGTCTTCACGTGATTAATCCAGCATTAAAAAACAAAAACACATCATTCACACAACCTCATAACCACACACTAACTACAAACTCACATAATAGCAGGGACAAAACAGAATTTAATTATTTTAAAACAACAATCTGTACATGGGTTACACACTCCAGTGAAATTCATAATTCACGAGCAGGAAACCGTTATCAGATGATTACAAATGTTTAAAGTACAGTTCACAGGGTACCACAACTGTAGTCAGGCCTATTTAGACTTCCTTCGTTTGGCCTGAGTGGGACTCGCTCCAGTCTCTGCAAAGGACAAACAGGAACGACCAGCGGTTGAGTTGCATGTGAGGGGAAAGAGTTACAACAGTGTTACAGAAATGTCTTTGTGGCTGAATAAAATAAAAAAGATAAGTATTTTGGATGATAAAGTGATAATATAGTACAGGTACAAGCTTACATCAATATGTACACATGTTCTGAATGAACTTTCTATTGTGATAAGATAAACATTTCCAAAGTTGCTGTAAATGTTATAATATAAATAAGGTACATAGCCAGTCGCGCACGCGCACACACCACACACACACACACACACACACACACACACACACACACACACACACACACACACACACACACACACACACACACACACACACACACACACACACACACACACACACCACCTTTGGAAGCAGCGCTGGAGGCAGCGGGCCTGGCCGACCTCTTCCTCATCCCGCTGTCCGCTACGGGCTCGTCCTCCGCCTCCTTGTCCGCCCGGGAGCTCCTCCGACTCGGACCCTTTGGCTTCTCCACGGCCACTCTGCAGAGGCAGACAGAGGGAGAAAACAAACCCAGGACAGACCAGAGTGGGAGGGAAGAAGACGTTGTTAATGAGGGTAGGCACAGGACTCCTTTAACCCTCCTCTGGTCAGAGTCACAATACCACTCGGGACTCGAGACTCGGCTGTTTGTCCTCGACTACCACAGATACTGCCCGTCTTCAGCCCCCACCGTGTCCACTACGCGGTGGCAGGGTCGGCGTGGTCACTGCGTGTGTCTTGGCAGCACCAGTACGGCTTAAATACATACCTTGGGACTAAGTTGATGGGCGTCTTTCTTTTCTTTGCCCATCTGTGATAGAAGTGGAAAAACAGCGGTAAACTAAAAACTGTGGTGCGCACAAAGCATGGGTTTACTACCCCCTTCATATTTTTGGGAAAATTAAAATAAACCCGAGAAAGAAAGAAATGTGATGGCCATAAACAGAAGGTGAGAAGATCAGAGAAGAGGAAGCGTAACCCTCATCCTTAAGAGAATGAGTACTGCGGTTGATCTATCTTTGAGACATGCATTTGAATTGTTGAAATGTTGCATGCCATGCATACATACCAAGTGTTGGGGCCACGCGGATCATTGATTTCACCATGTACCCCCCTGGCCAACCAAATGAACTCCCTGAGTTTCAGTAGAGTTAGAAATGTCTAAGCATTTCCCGTTCACAAGCACTGCACTTTAGACGTGGCCAACTTTTGAGAACATCGGCAGAATGGTATACCTTTATGGAAGCCCAAGCCCACGGATCACCACATGGTCGAAAAAAATAATAAATGGTCAATATTATTTCAGGACCTCACCCTTGTTCTGTGACGACTTCTTCAGATGCTGCAGAGAAAGAGAAAAAAAGGTTAGCATCAGTCATAATCGAGACATATATTTTTTATATTATTTATATTTCCATGTAAGAAAGGAAATGAATTGGAACATACTTGTCTTTTCACTGGCGATAGGTTCCTGTGACTGTGGACCGGCGGGCTCAATTAGTGCTGGGGAAGATCATGAAGACATGTCAGCTCATACATACTAGGGATGTGAATAACTCCAATTTTTCATGGTCGAATAATCAGTGGGTGGTATGAAAGAATAATCGATTATTCGATGTGTGCCAACATTCACAAAGGCAGCCATGGATCATCGGCAAGAAATCACTTAATATCTTAAACGCCAAAAAAAAAACTACCGGCTAAGTAGTTCCACGTCAAATTGTCTGTTGTGAAAAATGCATTAAACTTTATCAGAAAATGCTGTTATATGCTAGAGACCCTATAGTATCCTTGGTAAGAAGGCTGGGACGAATTTCAAATCATAAATATGTACACTTTATGTTGAAAGTATAGACCGTCGAGAATCCCATTGAAACGATTGGCACGGTGAATGGGTCTTTAAAACGAGAGCTGGTAAATGGTGAAAAATGAATTAAACTGTTAATCAGACAACGCGGTTATATGCTATAGACCCTAGTATCTGTTTTATAAAGGCTGGGACGAATTTCCAATTATAAATATGTACAAATCCATAACGTTAGTTCTCTGGCTCATAGCTGAGCGGACTAGAATACCTCCTGTTGGCAAGTCGTAGCTAAGGTCCGTCCTATCTACTGGTTGAGTGAACAACGTTTCTGTTGCATAAGAACCTTACGGGAAGGTAATGATTGTTCCAGGTATTAGTCAAACCCTAAGGCGTTACCAGGGAAACAAAGTTATGTGATAAACTTTATATCTGAATGGGAAAAAAATGTTTACGGTCCAAATGTTAAAAATCGATTTTGACCCGAATAATCGAATAATCAAATATTCTGACCCATCTATACATATATGGAAAACTCAGCAGAAAGTATCCTGGGAGTATCCAAACACCTACCTGGAGGGACTTGGGCCGACTGCGAGGGAGGGCCCATAGCTGGGGACTCAGCCGGGGCAGCAGCCTCTCTGTTGGGATCAGGCGGTGGCGAGGACGTGGATTGGGCCACCTCTGAAGCCGACACAGGGGGGGCTGGTACAACGGAGGCTGGGGGACTTTGTACAGGGGCAGGATGGGGGAGTGAGGTAGCAGAGGAGGCAACGGTGGGCATAGGAGCCACAACAGGAGCCTGGGTGATTTTAGTGGAGACAGCGGCGGGAGCAGAACTTGAAGTCTGGCTGGGAGCCTGAGAAGGGGCCACATTGGGGATGGAGGGATTTGGGAGTGGGGATGGAGAGGACACTACGGTGGACACTTTTGAAGCAGCTGCCGTGGTCTGGGTCACTGGGGCATCCGTTTGACTGACTGGACAGGCAGAAGTAGAGGGCGGGGCTAGTTGAGCCACAGATGCAGTGGCAGGCGCTGCAGGCTTCTCCCTGGCGCCCGGCGGTGGGTCTTGTGGACAGGGCACAGGGGCTGCCACCTGCACGGGCTTACTCTGAACCAGAGCAGGAGAGGGAGGACCCACAGGGCTCTTTCTCAGCGGGGTTGTGGTCCCAGGACTAGAAGAGGTGGGCGGGGAGGCCAGTGGGGGCTGAAAGGGGGACGATGGCGGGGCAGGAGGGCTGAGACGGGTTGGCGGCTGGCTGCCTAACGGACTGGACTTCTGACCGAGGGCTACCTGTACTACGCTTTCAGTTTTGATAGTCCCACAGTTCGTCTGCTGGGGGGCCGGGGGTGTGACAGCTGGGGCCGGTGAAGACGTTTTGGTTGTCAACGGGACCGGGCCCCCAACTGCTCTAATGGGCTGAGCGCTGGATATTGTAGTGCCAGAGGGCTGGATGAAGCCTGGAGCTGGCGAGAGCTGGATGTTTGTGGGCACTGCGATAGGTGCTACCATGGTTACTGGCTGGGACACCACGGTTGTGTTGGGGGCCACAGAGGCTCCAGGGACCTGGAAAATAGGGTTGATAAATACAGGATTGGTAGTGATGAACTGGGACGGGCGGGGGTTGGGGGTCTGCTGTCGGACGTCCTGCGGCCTTATATTTTTGTTGGTAACGACCATAGTTGCGACCATGCCTGGTGGTGCCTGCGTCGTGGGGGCAGGAGGAATTGGATTCGAGGTAACAAACACGGTAATTTGACTTGGGGCGATGGGGCTTGACGCGGCGGGTAACTGTATGATGGAGTGAACACCAGCCACAGGCTTGGGGCTAGGGCTGGGCTTGGAGCCGACAGAGCTGGTGGTGAAGCTGGAGCAGACGGCCGCTAGAGGACTGCTGTTGCTCGAAGAGGCTGACTGGGGGGCTACAGCGAGGGTGACATTAGTGTTTTGAATCGGAGCAGAGGCGTGGGTAGTCGTGGCGACGATGCTCTGAGCGGGATAGACAGCTTGACTCAGGGAGGGGTTATTGTTGAGGCTGGGGACGGAGGTTGGATTAGTGTTAATGGTAGTGCTCGCAGTCATCTGCACGCTAGGGCTGCTGGTGGGAACGCAGGGCGCAGGCTTGGGTGGAGCTTCCATTTCCACCTGGGCAGGGGCTGGAGCAACCGGGCATGGAATGTCTGAGGCCTGAGAGACACTGGGCTGTTGTCTTTCTGGAGCCGATGGAGGCTTGGGACTCTCCTTCGCCACGTCCCTGGCAGGCGCGCTCAGCGTGGGCCGCGGAGGCATACCAGCTGCATTCGGGTTTTCCAGAAGCTGATTGAGAGACACTGGTGCGTCCTTTGAGGTGGACAAGGCCTCGGGAACAGAGTCTGGCGTGGGTGTCATGTTCACAGGTTGCCTCTCAACCGAACCTGCTTGCGGTACAACTCCGCCCTCATGGGGTGTGGGGACACGGGGACTAGCCAGTCTAGTAGGGGCAGATAACTCTCTGGAAGGCTGAGGATGGGTCATGGATTGGGGCTGAGGCATGGTTCCCTGGCTTTCCTTGGGTCCCTCAGTGGGGGTACCCTGCATGCCAATGAAGGTGTTTTGGGCAGGCTGAGTCTCGGGAGCGGCAGACACTGGTGAGGGCATGGATACCAGATTGGAGGCTACTGCGGGGTGGTTCAGCATCATGGCAGACCCCGGAGCATTTATCATCTGCTGCTGGGTGGGAGGACCGGCGAGAGCCATCTTTGTCCCCTTCTGCCTCCCTGGACTTGGAGTGGCTGCTTTCCGGCTGGCGGCTGGACTGGACCTTCGACTGTTGCTGGGACTGGCCCTTTTGGCCTGCCCTCCGGACTGCTTGTCCAGCTTACTACCTGGACCTGCCGCCCCACCTGCAGAAGAGAATGACTGCTGCCCATTGTTACCATTGTTTCCACCGCCGTTATTTGTGCTGCCTTGTAGGTTTAGGTTTGGTGGGGCCTGCCCTATAGCCTTCAGCGTAGTGGGGTTCAGACCCTGTTGGTCAAAGCCCCTATTCAGGTTGGGTTGCCTTGGAGGCAAGGGAATGTTGATTTTAGGGGGAAACAGCCCTGCGATGGAGGCATTGAGTCGCTCCGGGGACAGGTTGATTTCGGACGGCTCTGTACTGGGGGGGCGATTAGTCGGAGTCAGGGGGTGATGGTACGGCCTGGGGCTTGCCCGGTTGGGGGTTTTGGGCCTGGAGCTCTGCGAGGTTGTTGGAACGTTAGGGAAGTGGATGCCAGGCATGGGGCCCCCTTGTTGCGCCTGTGAGGGGAGCTGCTGCTGGGGACTGGCTCCAGGGTGCTGGGGCATGGACGGCGGAAGAGGGCCCTGCTTCATCATGTGAGCATTGGTTGCTGGATTGACCATCATCTGTTGGGCTCCATTTCCAGACTGCATCACCAGCTCAGGGGCTCCGGGCCTGCCCTGCATCGTGTGGGCCCCTCCAGGGGCCTCTTCTGTTTCAGACCCTTGAGAAGCCGGCCCGACATCTGGATGAGACATTCTCCTCGGTCCTCCAGCGAGCTGGAGAGGGAACAGCACATATAGCATAAGCGTAAGCTGTGAAAGTCTGAAAATAAACGTCACGTGAGCTTTCAAAGCAGGTCCTCACCTGTGCGTTGACGCCCAGAGGCATCCCTCTAGGTTTGTCAGGTGAAGGCGGCACTCCTACATTCCCCTGCAGGTTAATCATC